>JAYKKT010000056.1:4027500-4207500 GCA_036023115.1 Brasenia schreberi | reverse complement strand
CCATCCACAAAATCTTGAATTCTAGATTAACCCCACATCCCAGAATTCAGCCAACCTAATCTTCTTAACCTGAATTCTACAATGTGAAGTTGACAATCCATTTCTTAAATATGATAGAAACCGTATCCCACCAACCCCAGAATGCAGAAGGGAGTCAACATGTTGACACTTCACCTTAGCAGAAAGCCCACAGCCCCACAACTAAGTCCAAGACCTGCTCTTGAACCAACTCTACAGAGCAAAGTTCATCCATTAACCAAGTTGGCAGGTATAAACCAGATAGGTGCACTAGTCGTGGACGCCAGTGTAAGCTGGGCATGAGCCAAACCCTAGCAGAAACTGCAGTCGGCGGCCGCGAATTGGTAAAATCAGTCGAGTATTGGCCCCGCAGCAATCTCTCAAGAATCAACACATTAAAGTCTTAGCTAAGTGAATGCGGAGTAGTATCTTTGGACGAGGTCAGCCACCCACTCAGCTCCTTCAAGCACTACGTTTTGTTGGCGTCACATTTTCAGGCTTGGTTCATCCGCTAAAGCAGACATCGGGCTTCTGCTTATTCGGGGTAGTTACATAAAAACGATTAGTTACATAAAAAGGATGGAGAATCCACAGTTCTGAAAACAGAGCGCTGCGACATGCCCGAGCAGGAGTAAGTCAATCTCATCACAAAAGAAATCTAGAAAGAATTGGTTCTGTTTCTCGACTGTATTATTTCCGCTTCTATTTTACATGGCTCTTCACCATATTTTGCTTTACTTCTTATCAGTGTGTTACGCTTCTCCTATATATATATATATATATATAGATATATATATATATATATATATATATATATATATATATATATATATATATATATATATATAAAGAGAGAGAGAGAGAGAAAGGAAGACAAAAAGAGATGGGAAGAACTGTTAGACAGCTTTTATGTTAAACATTACAACAACAACAACAACAACTAAACCTTTTCCCATACTAGACGGGGTTTTATGCTAAACATTGTTGTTAGATATTATTTGATCATTATTACTGTATGTATAAACTGTGATGATCAAGATACCCATTTTCTATATTTTATTGTTTATTCATCATTAGCGGATGCACCAACAGTGATGATCAAAGCACTCATTTAGTATATTTCATTTAATACAGTCATGTACACATCGCATGTATGATCATACTAACAATACAAATTACATCGGTATGATGGGATGAACAATACAAATTATTTAATAGAGTAAGGTGTATAGCAACTTTCAGTTTATATATATATATATATATATATATATATATATATATATATATATATATATATATATATATATATATATATATATATTGTTATAAACAGACCGAAAAGAACACCTTTGAGACGATAAATTGTGAATCTCACTGAATCTTCTGGATAGAATCAGCTTTCTAGTTGCGAAGAACGTGAGAGACCGACATTTAGTTCTAGTCACCAATATCAAATTGCGTACAAGCTCCAAGGTTGCTAAATTTGTGGGCGCTCTGGCGCTGTTGCTACTGGTGAGAGTTCCACTCTCAGGGGACACATGTCTGGTATGTGTTACGCTTCAGCCTCTTCTTGTAAGAGAGGGAGAATAGCATAAACCCCTTAAGCAATCAACAAGCAGAGGCTCTCTGATCCTTCTCATGGGATCAACTGTGGTTGTTCAAAATCAAGAATAGAAGTTCTTGGTAGGATTGGCACTGCTCTCTCTCTCTCTCACACACACACACAGGCGCACACGCACAATCGTAATTCATGGCTCAGGAATAAAAAACAAAGAGGAAGCATCAGATTCTTATGAACTCAAAGGGCAAAAATATTTCCTGATTACACATTTCTAAGAAGCCGAAAAGTAGAGAATTAATAAACAAGTAGGTCGATTCTAAAAAGGGTTGGCGATGGAATCTCTCTATCTCAGAGAGATAGGGAGAGGCGGTATAAATTAAACTAAGTGGGATGAGGAGGAAGAAGAAGAAGGAAGAAGATGCCAAGCGGAGGTAGCAATAAGCGGCCTGGTGTGCCATGCTAGCATGAGGCACCCATTGTTCTCCTCTACCCTGTACCCGTCTCCACCGGCGAACAGCGCCAGCAGCATGCTCGCCTGCTTGAACGCGTTCGACCCCAGGTGCACCGGCGCGAACCCGGCCGCGCCCATCCTGCCCCGCCACTGCGCCAGCGTCTCGTGCCGCTCCACCCTCTCGGCGCCCTCGTGCGCCACCACGTTGCAGATCTGCTTCCCCAGATACACCTCCGACATCAGCTGGTCCTCCCCTCCGCACCCTTCCAACGAGTCGAACAGAGACGAATAGTAATGCAACGCCTCGTTGAATCGGTCCAGAAACACCGGCCCGTTGTGGTTCGCTTCCTGCTCGACCACGGTCACGATCCTCGGCTGCACCTCCCGCACCAACGAAAGCACCTTCTGCACCCCTCCTGGCCGCGCCAGGAGCGGGTGGAGCTCGAATATACAATTCACTGCGACCGCCTCGACGTCGGCCGGCTGGAGGTCAAGCATGTAGGCCTCTATGTCTGCCAGGCTATTCGCCACCAAACCTCTGTACTCGAATTCGATGTTGATTGTTTCCGCGAGCTGCGCGAGTTTCCAGCCCACTTCCTGTAATGGGTCGGACCCATCCCGTTGCGACGGGCCGATGCCTGTGAGGTGGAAAGCCGGTGGACCACCGGGCCGAAGTGCGAGGGCCTGCATAAGCGCCGGCCACTGCATCCCCTGCTTCATGCTGAAGTCGATCACGTGAACGCGGGGTTTTCCGGAGAATGCTTCTAGGATGGCCTGGTTAGCAGTGAAATGGGCGAATTTGAGGTAGGGGCATGCCTCGTAGAAGTGCATCTCCAGGAGGTCGGCAAAGCGGTCACCGCTGGAAAGGTTTTCCGGTGGATACCGGTAGATCCGGCGGGTTAGGGCCTCCGCAAAAAAGGAAGCCACTTTTCCCATGGCGCCCGCCTGAGAGGCCGCCAGGATGCTGATTTGCTTCACTAATGCCTCAGCTGTTCGAAAATTGTCCTGCTGAACGGCCTCCGCACAGGCCATCAATGTACGAACCAAACGGATGCCGGTTTCCTGCGAGTCCACGACGACCACCGGTCTCGGCTCCGCGGGTGCCACTGGCATCGATTTAAGCCGCTTCTTCTCTCTAGAAGCGTCACGGCCGTAGACAACCTCTTCTATTCCGGTGAATTCGTAGTCGAAATCATGCACGAGAGGCGACGGTGGCAGACGATGGCCGCTGCTACCCGTTGTGGTTGCCGTGGTATCGCCGACGGAAGGTTGGTTCAGCTCCGACAGCATAGACTCGATCCATGTGGCTATATCGGACGGATTATAATGAACGGTGTCGGAGGAAAGGTGGGATATACCGTCCTCCTGAGCATTTTCCATCACCATCTCCAATCGCTCCAGCTTCTGCGCCACCTCGGCCATGGCCGACGACCGAACGCTGTACCCCAACGCCGCCAGCAGCTCGTCGATCGCGGGTTCTGTTTCCTCCATCTCAACACCCTTACCGCCGGCAGCAATTGCCGAGCACTTTCGTTCTACTTCTCCGCCGGTAGGTTGGGGCTGGTGTTGGTGAAGATGGTGGTGATTCCTCTTCATGTTTCCTCTGTTGCTGTTCGTCGCCGTCTTTTTCTCTCCCTCCGAGCTTTTAAAGGTAATGAATTGCTGAACACTGTATGTCAAACGGGGAAAGGAAGAGGGTAGAAAGGCAAAAGAGACAGGGATGGGGATAGGGATGAAATGAGGAGGCTTTTTTATCAGCAAAGGACGCACGATTCCTGATTCCTTTTCTTTGTTGCAGGAGCGATCGTCCTTGTAAGACTGAACGAGAGACGAAGCAGCAGAGGAACCGAAACAGGAAGAATCTCCACTAAGAGAGAGAAAGAGGACGAGAGGGGCATTCGATCTCTTCCTCTACGTGGAGTGTGAGTCACAAATATACGGACAGAGAGAGACATAATTCAACCGCAACTCTCGAGCTTTTACCGTTCCTCCTCATCTTTAGAGAGGGAGAAGCAGGGAGGGAGGGCAGTACTCTCTCTCACCTCCTCATCACGACGTCGACGTCGACGTCCTCACCTTCATTCCCAAGACGATGTCTCCCTCTCTCTCTGTTCATCTCTCCGTTAAGGATGACGGAACGCCAACGCTTGCAGAATGACGCCTTTACATCAAGACGTGACGCCTGCATTATGGCCAAGGCCCACTTTTCCGTTCCGTTTTTTCTTTCGCCAACAACGCAAAGAGGGTTGATGTAGAGGAGGAACACCTGGGCCCTAATGTAGGCAGAGCGGGTCCACGTCCGGATGCCCTTGCAAGTGGTGCCCACAACTTTTTCAATTTATAAATTGCTATTTCTTCTTCTTTTTTCTTGGTGATGGTTTCCTCATGATTGCCCTGCAGCGGCTAGCCGATTCTCTACTTCGTTCGATTTTCGGTTTCGGTAGGAAGACACCCGCCCAGCCTATTAAGCCAACTTACAAGACTCTGTAAAAGGTTTATTATCTAGTTTGGCCAAATACAGTAGCCACTGTGAGGAGTCCACGCGCCATTATGAGATAGCTACGAAACATGCTCACTATTACTAGCATTTACTCGTTCCGACTGAAGAAGATTTCATTAAGGTCACACATTCACGTTAGGGTTGAAAGGGAGACAACAAGAAAAATTAAATATAAAACTTAAATACAAGCAAGATGATTATATTGATAGCAAAAGGATACTTGAAACTTAAAATGTGAGATTCTTTTTGAGTACATATGAAAAGGGTTATTTTTGTTGCATGCGGAGGTTCAATATTGAGTACGAGTTTCGAGGAGGTTCCTATATAGAAGTCTAGTTATACAACCATTGAAAAAAATCATTATAAAGGATCTTTAGGTTACATTTTCTCGTCTAAGCACTTCACGATCTTAACAAGCATCCTCGTGGTGTTCTTGAATCTCTTATAGCTTCTACTCGTTGTCCGTCAGGATGTAGGTGTCTATAATCTTTATAGCTTACACTATCCATGTTCGTATGTTAAGTTTTAGGTTTGTTCACATGGAAGATAATGTGCAATCAGTTATTAATAGGCTCTAGTAGGAATGTTCGATCTCACATCCTCATGATGAACGACCTTGGTACCTAATAACGAGACATCACACCACTTCCACTATGTTCACTCGTTCATGTGCATCTCTACTTTCACATAGAGTGGCCACGAAAAATGATAACACTCCCATTGATCAACAAAGAAGTTATGTATGGTTAACGATATATTGGAGTGTTGTGCAAAATTGCTCTTTGAAAATTTGTCTTATGCAACTTATCTTACATTGTCCACCGTCTAGCCTTGTGAGGAATAAATTTGCATCATTGTCTCTTAGCATTGAAAATAATACTCATGATGCCATCAATTAACCACCAATGCTCCTATCTTGATAGCATATCCTCTGTCTATGAGGTAGTTTTGTTGGACGTGCAACCGGCATAGCATATTTGCAACCCTTCAGTCTTATGACATTAGTCTTCAAAGACAACCTACCGCGAGTTTTCTTTTTCTTAGTGCTCTACAATGTTGCTAATGTCATGCCATTCTCTTGCTTTTGACTTGCATCTAACCAAAATGTTGACACTTTTCACATCTAACCTTCATCTGAAGGTATCATATAAACCACACACAACTTATTGCAATCCTACAAGATCACTAGCTTTGAGGTTGGGTGAATTTTTGCATTACTCATCTTCAAGAACTTCATGTCCAATGTCACTCGATGCTCATCCAATGGTACAACTATGAAGTTGGCTTTCCTTCCCCAACTTCTCACTCGAATCGACACTGCAATTGCCTCCCCAAGATGAGTTTGGTACATGAGAGATTAATTCACAAGCTTACATGACCTCAATCTCACTTCAAGAACATTTATCCAATTTAATGCATTAATTCTCATATATTCTTCTCATATATCATCGTATGAATCATTCATCCTTTGCACAATATTGACAATACACACAAAGTACACCTTCTTGTGTTCGTAGTCATTTGAGTAGTGGTAACCACTACAATACCAATACCCTCACTTAAAATTGAATAGGATACCAAATGATCCCAATTTCATTGGAAAAACAAATTAGATGAAGATCTCTTAAATGCAGGATTAACATACCTTTTCTTGATGTCACTACGTATTCAACTCTCCTTGACACCACGAATCCTCAAGGCTCTATCACGAGTCCATTTCTTGATGTCACTTCATTGTATTATCTTGCCATTATCATGGCCTCCAATACACTCATAGGGTTTCATCATCGCAATTCGATTGAGCCTATAATCTCAAACCTTCCTTGAACTGATACAATTTGTTCACTTTGGACATGTCTTATACCTCCAACAATAGGGCGCTAAATTTTTCACTTAATAATGAATAGATCTAGTATGCCTTAACTATCGAAAACTAATAAGGATTGCAGCAATACTCATGCTAACAATGCCTATATGACAATCTGAAAAAAAAAATTGGCAATGGATTAGTTGGTTGTGCAGTATCTCTTAATGTATGAACTTTAGCCTGTAGTCAAACAATCTTCTCCAATCGCTGCAACATTTGCATGATAAGAGCCTCCATATAATCCGCATGCTCAATGGGGGTGGGTCCTCTTGATTAAAACCAAAACCTATAGCAGTTTCTCGAACCGTCTTCACATGAGCACAAGTAAATGACATACCCTACTCCCTATACGAATGCATTTGTAATAAATTCTCCTATCTCAAAATGAATAAATGTATAATAAAACTTTATTCTCCAATTTTATAATAAACAAAATGTAATGAGGCTCTTTTTCCAAGAAGTAATAAACTTGTAATAAAGTTCCTTACCTCAAAATGAATAAATGCGCAATAAACTTTTTATTCTACAAGAAAACTTTAACAAAACCAAATGTGGACTTGTCAATTACATTTAAGCCCCTCTAAACCATGGCTCATGAAGGTCTCTAAAGGGTGGTTTCCAACAAAAATCAACGACCCAAAATAGGTGAACTTTGGCAGTGAACACTCAGCTGAAACTAAGTCAAGAATGACTCATCTCTTATTCGCTTTCCTTTTATACGTTGTGGGCCAAATCAAGTTCTTTTCACACTGGCTTTTTTACTCTAATGGGCAAGGATCGGTTCTTGTGTTACAAAATTTCTAGCTAATAAAAGGAGAAAATTCTTGCATGCTTAAATTGAGATATGAGTGTAAACAAAATTTTTGGTCTCATATGAACTTAAAACTTTGATTGCAAAAAACATCCATGAGTGTGGCAACAAGTTTACTTAAACTTGCAAAGGTTTGGGTATGACTTTGACTTCTTAGGAAAATATTGAAAAATAGGTTCTTATCGATGTAGGCCTTATTCACCGGCACTCAAGGGTCAACCTAGATGCTTAGGAGGAGTTATTTTGTAATCCAAAATTTTCTTAAAACATCTTTGAATCGAAGGATCTATTTCATAGGTTTTGCACTTTATTGAGACAATTTTAGAGATCCGAAAATCCTAAATTTTTTGTCCAAAAAAGTATTGTATGTGATATTTTATTAACAATTTTTAAAATATTTTTACACCCTTTGGTGATCAGGTAAAACTCACATAAATGTTCTCAACCGAATGCTATTTTGGAATTTTAACAATGCATGTGACTGAAACTCAAGACCTCGGTAAAACACCTATAAGTCGATGTATAGATCCCCTATTTTCCTAAAACTTATCATTATGAAAAGTTGAATATGTTAGCTTTTCGATAACACCATTCATAATAGATTTGGGTAATTATATGCTGAGTTATATTAGATTTACCAAAAAGGGTCATGGTACTTTTGTCACAAGTAGGTTCGGTCTGAACTGAATCAAATCTTTAACGATTTTTTTATGAACTTATACATTTCCAAAATTCTTGAAAATTTTAGAAAATATACTTCTATGTGTGTACTTCTTAGCATAAAAATTTAACAACATTTCCCTCACAAACAGATTTGAGAAAATCCAACAATCCAACCAGCTTATGCAAGATGCTGAAGTTTCCAGAAATTTTCTTCTAGAAGATAATGATGCATCTCGTTAAAAGGCTAATGATTTAGTGATCACTCAAAGAATTTTGTTGAGGACTTATGTTAGTTCAGAGAGAAACTCATCCATATATATATCTTCAAGGTGCCTCTCTAAGAGAGTTACTCACTTAAGAAATATATGTCTATAGCCCAATACCCTCTCCAATATAAACTTATTGTGATTAATCTACAATAATAATGATTACATACTCATGTCATCGAATATAATAAGGCAGCTATGTCCCTCTTATTGCTTCTTGAATTGAGTTAGGAATAACAAATCCATTGAAAAATGGGAGAAGGGATGATATATCATATAAACATAAAATAGAAAGAGGGAGTATAAGATATAGTTATATTGGGGAAGAATAAAAAAAGTTTACAAAGTAAATGGATTCCTCTCACCTATATAGCCTGCTCCTTTGTGGCTTCACACTCAGGCGATCCTCCTTTTGCAATGATATTCCACGAAAATAATTGTTTTCTCTTAAGATACAATGATTTGGGGGAAGAGCTCTATGTTTACAACAAATAAGACAAAATAAAAGGGAAGGAGAGGTAGCTAGAAGGGTTCTCTCTTGGTCTCTCCTTCTTTTGGATGATTCTCCCTCGGCTGACTCTCTTCTGTCTTGAGATGGTCTCCTTTCTTCTTTGGGTCCTATTTTTGCTATCCAAAGTCTTCAATTACTAGACTCAATCTCGATCCAAATCCAATCTATCAAGGGATCAACCTTACTATTGGGGACATTTGCATGTATGAGGAGCAGTTGGGCACATGTGGCACATGAGAAGATGGCTTGAGGAGTTGGAGAATTATGAAGGTCATTGGCACACACACTGGTGCCTGTGGTAGTGGTGTTTTTGGTGGTAGGTAGTGGTGCACGTGGTGTCTGATGGTGGCATGTGTGTTGTTCGATGGTGGTCAGCAATGATGCTTTTACTCTTTCCTATTCTGTGGGTTGATTTCATTAACTTTTTTGGAACACTTTAACCTTCTGATGGGTGTAGGGTTGCTTAGGCTTGGGCCATTGCCGAACCTGAGTCTTCTGAGTTTCTAAGGTCCTACTCCTTTTCTCCTCCACGTTTGAAGCCTGTTTGTTCTATCTTTTGTCTTTTTAATTTAATATTTTTGTAGGAGTAAAATGATTATTTTATAAGGTTTTGTGGGTAGTACTTATTTTGGTGCCAAATGCCTCATTTTGACTTCTATAACCGATTCTTTACAGAAATCATGCCTAAAATAGTAAAATTTACCTATAAATGCAAAAATTCATAGTAAATCCTAATTTATGGGAAATCCCGATTTGTTGAGATCTTAAGATGCATAATTCATGATTTGTAGAGATCCTTATATGTAGTGTGCACAAATTTTAAATAATTATTCTTTATAAAATGAAATGTGCATAAGAGTTAATGAAAACTTATGCAAAGAAGATGCAATGAAACTAAATTAACTAATTATTATGAAACTAAAATAAGAATAATGATGCTATTTTTATTTTTATAATCTAAGAGATTTACCTTTGAATGCAAAGCACCTAGGATGAATAATGAAACAAACAAAAAGAAAAATCAAAATATGTACTTTACTTAGAGAAGACTTGGATCAGTTACCCTCCATCCTTCTTGATTGAAATCACTTGTAAACATAGTTAAACAGAAAAGACAAAAGAAGAAGGAATAGAGAGAAGCTCTTGAATTTTTTATTGATTACTCTAGGATTTTTTTTGGATTTTTTGTAGTTGCTTTAATGGGAGAGGAGATCACTTTTTATAAGAAAGGATGGGAGTACATGACATTAAAAGGTTTACAATGAATTTGCAATAAAATTCCAACAACTATACCTTTCTATTTTCAATTTTAATGAATAAGAAAGTCTATAAAGAAAATAACAGGTCTTCCAAAACAATGGTTGACACTTTTCTTGATGAAAATTTATTGTTTTATACTTACGTTAGTTAATCCTTCTTGATATAGGCTATAATTGATCATCCTCCACCTTAACATGAGTTTGACATACCTCATTTTCAATTCAATGGAAATATTAAAAATCTTGTTAATAAACTTAACCATTTCATAACTTAGTCTAGCCACAATAGTTTTAGCATGCATCATTCAAAGTAAGTGAGTCAAATATGGGTCAAACCATGTAGATATGTGCATCAAATATGGGTTGAGCCATGTAGAGTGATAAATGGGTTAGGGTATATGGATGTACATTAACCAAGTATCAAGTAGATTAAGGTTATCAGGGATGAAACCTTGGGAAGTGAAGCAATTAGATGAACCTATTTGACTTTTTAAAAATTAATTAATTTTTACTTGACCATATAACACATACCTACGCTCATAATTTAGATTTTATGCAAGTCAAATGGATGCATTACAATATGCAACTCGAATTTCCAAAGTTCATGTTCATAAGGTAACTTATCAAATCATAACTTTTAAAATTCATTGACTATATTATAGCTTTCCAAAAACCCTTTTATAACCTTCTAAATTCATGAATAGACAATTCAAATTTATGACTTTCCAAATACATAAACATATAATTCAAATTTTTTGACTTTCCAAATTTTATGATCATATAATTCAGATTTTACACTTTTCAAATCCAAAAAAATCAGGTTTTCAACTTCTAATTCCTAAAACTAGACTTTTAACTTTTCAAATCTTTAAATAAGATTTTTAACTTTTCAACATATAATTCATTAAATTTTTAACCACTTCAATGGGTGTAGGGTATCCAACCACTTTAACGGGTGCAGAGTATCAAACTACTTTAACCCTGAGTATCAGGTCTCGGAATGAGACTATTCTTGACCTGACAAATTTCTGAGGTATGATTTGAATTTAATTTGTTTATATATATCAAAGGTTTTAAAATTTCATAAATTTATCAATTTGTAAATATTTTTGGGTTTGATTCCCAATGTTCTCTTTTCATTTGTTTATATGAAAGGAATTGTTTGAAATCATCATTTCTTTAAAGGCAATTATTTAAAAAGGCATAATCCTACCAATTTGGTCATGAGGGCAAAATAGTCATTTTTGTACAATTTTGTCCAAATTTTATTTTTTTCGAAAGGGGTGCAATATATCATCATTTTGATGTTGCTAGAAAATTTTGATGCCAAAATGAGTTCATTTGATGTATTTTTATTTAAAAGCCTAAAATTAACAAAAAAGCAACATTTCTAAAAGATTAAAATTTTTATTTTAAAAAAAATTGGGTATTTACAAATGCCCTTCTTTGGCATTAATCCAATTTTTTTGGATAATGGAAAAGAAGAAAACACCCATTTGATTTTCTTCCCAGATTTATCTTGAGAGTATGAAATTTTTCCTTATCTCATATCATCCATCTCCTTGGATTTGTTTTTGTGTAGGAGGGGACCTTAGCTAAAGAGGATTTGATAAGAACACCTAGTCCTAGGGTAATCATGCATGGACGATCACTTTATGAATGCTTGTATATATATGGAATGTGAGGTAAATGAAGTGGATGTTTAGAGACCCATACCTCTGATATCCAAGCTTGAGAAGAAGCCTATGAAGGCCGACACTCCTAAGCACGATGGTCCCTATATTATTTCTTTTGATGTTTAGGGTTTTCAAAATTTCTTTTCAAAAAGGAAACTCCTTTTAGTTTTTATCAAAAGGACTTCCAATTTCTTACATTTCACCTCACTTAGGTTTTAATACCCACTAATTAGTAGAGGTTTTATAGAAGATTTTGAATAACATTTCAAATTTCAATTTCTTACACAACAAAGTCTAATTCTCAATCAGAATGAAATCTAAATAAGTAGGTTCTATTCCTACTCTAAGATTTTCATGGTAAACTTTTCTCCATTGAGATGAGCTACCGGAATTTTGGGAAAGAGTTACCCACGGTCCATTCTAAAGCATCCCGGGATATAAGGCAAAGAAATTTTTGATGGAAATTGCTCTTTTGAGCTTCGACTTTTCTTTTATTTTCTTTCAAAGGGTACCTCTATATTGGAGGTTGTTGTTTTCCCTATTCTTTTTTTCTTTTTTGCTTTGGAAGACCTCTATATTGGAGGTTTTGTTTCTCTTCTTTTTCTTTTAATTTTGCCAATTTTTCTTTTTGGGGAGAAACAAAGTAGGGAATACAACTCATTCCTTTAGATACTCAATTCAGCCAAAAACATCCTATTTCCTAATAGCACCTACCATTTGAAAATATTTTGATATTTTGAACTAGGCCTCATTTTATAAGCCAATTTTTTTTGAAATGTCACCAACTAATTTTGAAAACTCTACTTTTCATAAAGCATCAATTCCCTAATTTAGGGTCACATAATCTATTTTGGTCATTCTTTTAAGAAATTCAAAGGAGAACCATTTTTAAAATCTTTTTAAAAGAAATTTAAAGTAGACCCTATACATTTTTTTTTTAAATATTGGGCATTTATAGGGTTTGCTAAATTTCTTCCCTCAACATCAACTAATCAATGCCCCTCTTACAATATAGGGACCATCCCACATGAGCCGCCACCTTACAAGAGGACGTGGGACTCTTATGGATGAATGATGTAAGTGACATGAAAAATGTATTCTATATGGTATGGTGATGATACATATTTTATGAAATGATGAATGTATTCAACCTCTGTTAAAGGTGTTTAGAAAATGCAATCTACATGCCCCTACTTTGGAGGAGATGACATGATCATTCATGTACTATGGTCGATCCCTAATGTGGCACGAATGATTTTCAATATGATGCATGAAGGACCTATACATGCACGATCTTGGTTTTTGGCATTGCATGACATGATCCTAGCCTTTAATGCATTTTGGGTTAGGTTCACTCCTGTAAACACCCTAAATAAAATTTTTTGAAAACACTTCCAATTTTGAAAATCAGCTTGTTTTAAAACCTCCACTTTTAATTGAAAATTTTAAATCTTTAAAATCAATATTTTAAAGATAAAGAGGTTCAAGTTAAAGCTAAAGGGATAAGGCCCAGAGGATATTAATGAATCAGGCGAAGATCAAGGTGACGGTTGAAGCCCGCTTCAAGCCAAGATCAAGTTCACAAAAGTCAAGCCATGGAGCAAGAAAATGGATCAACTCGAGTTAAGGCACATCCAAGATCTAGTTAAGTGGATAGCCTCACCAAACCTAACCCAACCAAATTCGACTAAGTCCTAGACTTGATTCACTTGAATTAAACATGAAGCCTAACCTTGTTTGAATCAAATGCCTTAACTCGACCAAGTTGAAGTTAGCTTAGCCATGTCTACTCTACCTCCTTTGGCTAAAACAATAATTGAAAACCCTACCTAGCCTTGATCACATGGGACGAGTCAACATATAACCGGTTGCACTTGGAGACATCTAGGACCTACCCAACCATGACTAGGTGTGCATGGTTTGAACTAACAACCAGCCCACATGGGGCTGGTCCATATTTGACCAAGGGGGACCACTCATTCATGTGAAGATGGAGCACTTTGGGGTTAGGTTGGATCAGCCGTCCCAAGGAAGGGCCTAGAAGAGCCCCCCTTGGCCTATAAATAGAGGCCAAGGGGAGGGCGTGAAACCTATCTTGGGTCTTGAAGTTGGAAGGAGTTGTACCTTGGGGTCTTGGGCTATATCTTGGGGAAGTCATGAGCTGCTAGGGAAGGTCTTAGAGAGGGAAGAGAGTGTAGGAATTAAGGCAAAGTGCTGTCAATCAAGTGAGAGTTGAGTGAGAAAATAGTGAGCGAAGAAAGGAAAAAGGTGAGGGTCATGCACCACCATTTGGATCTGTTCCTTGGGGAATCCATGTAAGTATCATTCTCTTTTGATTCATCTCCATCTCTTCTTCATATTCAATTTAAAAGGGGTTGTATTAATTGAGCTTTGTCTCCCCCCATGATGTAATAAGAAGTAGATGTGCTAAAATTTTCATTTCTTACTTATGCACTCTAATTGTTTGTGATTCTACCTCTCTATATGCTATAAACACTCTATATTTTCTAATCCCCTCTATACTTAAGCTAATAGCTATATTTCCATTCATTTCCCTTCAATAATTTAATTTGGGACGTTGTGTTGTTGCATTTTAATTCAGGTGAGTTTGCATCACGTATGTTGTGAAAACCAGAAAATCTGATTTCAGCATCCCTGCATATGTTGATTGCTTAATTTTTCATTGTCAAACCGTTGCTCCGATCACTTTAAAATTTTTCACACTGTATTTACACACAAGCTCACTTGTAATAAAAATTTCAAGAATTTTAGGGTTGTGCAACTACGTATTAAAAGCTGTGTAAGATCAGAAAAATTTTAGAAAACTTTCTGTCATTGCCATTTTCCTTTAATAGAGCCTGGGTATTCATCCCATAACTCTGTTTGTAGTTATCCAAAATTGGTAAAATTGATTCATTGAAAATTTGATATCCATAGTTTTCCAACAAGATTAAGTTCACTAATTTTGGAGCTCTGAGCATCAAGATACAGACCTATCTTTGGATCTCTATATTTCTGTGACAGAACAGTTTTGAGTGTTTGAGTAGAGGCACTTTGTCGATTTAATTCTATATTATCCCAGTCCTAAATTTCAAAACAAAAAGTGTATTAGAATCTTCACATTCTAAGCTATGTCTTGTAAAATTTTCATGAATTTTAGAGGTGTCTAAGTTACTCAAAAAAATCTGGGAAACAAGCTGTGAAAATAGAACCAGTTTCTGTTTTTCAGAACTTGTTGATTTTAAAACATGAAACCAAAGTGCACAAGTTTGTTCTCGTCAACACCTTGTTTTCACTTGGATTTGAAACTTCACCTACACATTTGAAATCCTTAAAGCGCTTAGGCTGACCCTTGAGTATCGGTTTAAGAAGGCATAAAGAGAAAAGATTCTGCTTAGCAACAATCACCAAGTCAGATTCAAAACTTTGATAGTTTTTGGAAACTAGTTGGCACGCTCGCGCAACCAAGTAGTGTTGAAAAGTTTTCTTTACCTACATAACCTTGGAGTAAAATTTTTACATCTACAACTCCCTAAATTGACTTTTAGGAAATCCTCTCCTACAGAATTTGAAGGTTTTTCTAAGTCAAGAATTTTATGGAATTTAGGAAGTTTGGAGGCTTGATCATCCTGATAGATGAGGGGATCTTCCTCTTTGCTTTGGCCACTATCAAGTGCTTTGATCTCTAAGAAAGTATTATGTAGAAAAAAAGGGTTGAGCAAACTAATTGACACGCTCGTACACACGACGTAGTTTAAGAATTTCTTTTCAAATCTTCACATAGGTTTTGAAATAAAAATTCACATCTACAATCCTCCAAGCCTATGTGTGTGCAACACTCGTTCTCCCTTGTGTATGAAATGGTACTCATGGGAATAAAACCCATCAGACCAACCAATTTCAAAAATTTTGGAGTGATTTGGGTGAAGCGAATCTCATGCCCCCTCCACTTGTGCGCTTAGGGATGTAAACTTTTTCTTCCTTTTTAATTTTTTGAATTTTCAAATTTTGATTTTCAAATGTTTTTTATTTTTGAAAATTTTTAGATTTTTTTGGTTTTTCGAAATAAAGAACTTTTTTTTATTTTTCTATAAACAAAGGGGTGTTTGGATGATTAACAAGGTTAGATGATTTGATCTGAACACTTGTTTCATCTATGGCCTCATATCCTTCATCAGATTTTGGCATCGGTTTGGTTTCTCGAGTATGGCTTTTCTCCCTATATACCCGAGATGATTTTTCATGGGAACGATGTATATTGGCCTCTATGGCCTCAATTTCCCTTTCAAGTTGTATTGCTCTCATCTTCAAAAAGGCAATTTCTTCTTCTCGAGTTTTAGAAGATTTTTTTGTGGTTTTGGAAAACTGGTTTGGGAAGTATGATGAGTCCTTCCATGACATGTTTTCAAAGGAATCATCCAAACCTAACATTATAATTGCTAGAATTTGAACTTAAAATAAAGCATTTTGAAAAAGAGAGAAGTTTAAAATCACGATTTTAATTTGGAATTGATTTTGGAAAAACAAGAATGGGTCAAATAATTTTCAAAGACTCACGTCCCACCAGGTGTGCCAAATCTGTAGACGTGAATTTTTATTTCAAAGTGTATGTGGACATTCGAAAAGAAATTATCGAACTACGTCGTGTGCGTGAGCGTGCCAGCTAGTTTGCTCAAACTAGCAAAGATTAATTTCTGACTTCGTATAACGATTGTGGATAAGTGAACTCTTTTCAACGTAGGCCTTTTTGAACTGATGCTCAAGGGTTAGGTGTAAACACCCAAAATTTTCTGTTAAAATTCTTACCTTTTTGGGAAAGTAGCTATTTTTGGTAATTTTGGGTTTTCGAAGGAAAAAGGCACTAAACGAGTTGTTTCGGTACCAAAATTGTATGGAAGCTTTAAAATGATGAAAGAATACATTCCTTTCTGAAAATTTCGAATTTTGACAAGATTGGATGAAAATGACAATTTTGCCCCCGGCATGGAAAAAGCAGGATTTCGTTTCTTTAAAAGTTTTCTGTTGATAAATTTGTTTTAAATTTACCGTTTGAAAAGAAACAGGCATTTATAAGACAATTTGACACCTGAAAAGGCAGGTGGGTACCCAAAAAGGAGAGTGGGCATCAAAAAGGGAAAGTGAACTTCCCACAAAGAAAAGCTCATATTTGAAAAGAAATCACTTCCAGAAGAGAAAGTTGGTCTCACCAAAGGAAAGGAAAGACGGAGTCAAGACGGAGTCAAGAACGATAGCTTCCGAGAACAAAGGTTTGGTATCGAACGCCTTTCATAACGTGTCCATGTTATGTTTGGGTGTCGAGGTAATTAGTATTGATATGCATTAGTTTTGCATCGTCATTTGTTAATGTTATGTTATGTTAAGAATAATGTTAATATTTTAACACTCATGGGAGAAATCTAGCGAGCATGGTGGTAGGTCTTCAAAAACGTAACATGGGCTTGCTTAATACTTTTCATAATTAGGCATGGAACATAGATTTGCTTAAACACTTTCACAGCAAACGTGCAGCACAACACATTTGTTGTTACAGATATGTAGTTCTTATGTCCATTCCTGCACCGGAAGAAACCACTGAAGTAGCGACTGGTTCAACTGAGATGAATGGAGATGCTCCTGCTCAAGGCCAATTACAACTAATGTCTGCACAGAGACTGGCTGCATCTACAGCAACACCTGGTGAAGTTCAACCAAGCCCATTTGGAAGAAGAAGCAAAAAGGCGGTTGAAGGCTGTAGGGCGTCAAGCGAAGAAAGACAAATTAGATTCCACCAGCCATCAATGCAATAATCACTTACCATATCGGTCATATTCCACAGCAACACCAACTTGGCAACCTACTATATTATGTGCTAGACGAATATAACGACTAAATTCAGTGAGTGGACAACTTACAAATGCAATGTGTAGGGATCCTTATCCGATTGCCTCTTTGATGAAATCGAAAAGGTTCGCCCTGATTTCCTTAACGTGATGCTTCATGAATTGGAAGGCGACCTATTAACAAGCAGTAAGCAAAGAACAGTGGGTTTTAAGAACACGCTGTTAAATGTTGGAAATGGCATCGTTGAGAAAGGTGGGTTCAGGATCGAATTCGACCTAGACTATGATGAAAAGAAAGGTCAATTCCAGCCCAATCAAGCAACACACACTTACCTTTTGGAGTGAGGATCAACTACCAAAAATAGCAGCTTGCCATTCAATGTCAATTCAGAGAACAACACTTTCCAAAACCTGTTTTTGCAGCAATTACATGCCAAAAACGAATTTGATCAGCAAAGCAACTTGCCTTGCCCAATGCTATACCAAAGGGGCACCCTTTGGCCTATAAAAGGAGCCTTAATGAGGTTGCAATGGTATCCTCCAGTCACCACAAAGCATCAATCCGGGAAAACCAAGAAAATAGGAACATTCAGTCCGAAAATTTAGAGAAATAGAGAGAGAGAGAGAGAAAGGAAGAGAAGAAGGAGAAGAAGGAAGTCTGGCCTGGTTCTGACGATCGTCCGGCGAAGTGCTCCTACGTCCCCTCTCACACAGGTTGGAATTCTTGCACAAATTGGTTTTAATTCATGAGAATCTGAAAAAGCACAGATTCCGGAAATTTGTACATGAATCAAGGCTTTGAGCCCCATGTTCTTCATTTATATCGATACAAACATGCATGATTCCTTCATAAACGAAATTAAAATCCATGTTTAGATGATTTCCATGATTTATTAGGACTGATACAGGTTGAACTTCGTTCTAGAATCACGTTAGGAACCTTCTGAAATTTTCTGTAAAACTGGTTTCTGAAATTGTCTGTACACACGTGTCTGATCACAGAATTTTTATAGACAAACGGATAAGCCAATTGCTTCTAAATTTTTCATGAATAATCTAGACATATCAGACGTTCTTAGATAAAATTTTGAGGAATTGTTATGAATTGTTGCCTAGCCAATTAGATCTGTGAAGTTTATACAAAATCCAGATTGCGTTTTACAGAAACAGAACGTTCAGTAACAGACCTCTGTTCTTTTGCCCATATCTCTGCAACTACTAAATGAAATTGGATGAAATTTGATTCTTTGAAAACCTAACATCTGTATCTTTCTAACACAACAAATTTCATCGAAATTGGATGACCGAGCACTGAGATATTGCCATTTTTCTGAGCTTCTGATCCATAGAAATAGGGCTGTTCTGAATTTTATAACAGTTTCTGATTCTGTATTTAATTCTCAGAAAATAAAGAACTAAATTATAAAATAAAAATATATTCTGATTCTACACATACATCTCTCTATTCTGTAAAAGTTTTAGAATTTTTGGAGAATCAGAAATATTTTTAAAAATTCAGAGAACAGGCCTCTGAAACTGAACAGGTTCTGCAAATCTAAGAATCTGAAAATTTTCAGAAATCAAGAACCTAAACACAAATCTGAAACTTTGGAAAATCTGGTTTTTCCTTTCTCGAATTAACAGATTCAAACAAATTTCAAGCGTCTAGGCTGACCCTTGAGCATCGGTTCAAGAAGGCCTAAGTCGAAATGATCTCACTTGTCCACAATCGTTCTAAGAAGTCAGAAAAACATAATTTGTTAGTTTTAGCAAACTAACTGGTATGCTCGCGCAACCCGACGTAGTTCGAGGGTTTGATTTCGAATCCCAAACGATTTGAAATAAAATCACATCTACATTAGGCTAGACACTTTGAAATCGTTTAAGATCCGATAAGTTTTCAAAAACAATATTCCAATTTCAAAAACTTACAAAATCGTGATTTTGGTTCTTAACTTGGAAATATTTCAAGTCTTCAAAAACAGAAACTAGTTATGTTTTCAGAGGCTTGTTTCTGATTTTTTTGAAATATTTTCGAGTTTCCAAAAATTCTAAAAAATTTATAGAGGACAAACTTTCATGCACAAATTTAGAAAATATTTTTATTTTATTTTATATGCTATATATTCATGTAATTAAATCAGAAAACATACCTCACTCGTAAATTCGGGACAAACTTGTGTCAGAAAATGAGAGGTTTAGAAAAACTGATATATTTTTGTGCTCAGACCCCCGATTTCTATGAAATTGGCCTTGTTGAAAAAACAGGTTTGAGACTTTAGAATTGTGCTTGTGTTCTAATCCAAATTAAAATCAAATCTACAGCTATAAAATAATAACCTAAATCCTAATGATCACGTGAACATGGGGAGATTAAGAGATTCATGATCTTAAGTTGTGTTATGGAGTTGAAAGAATCAATATCAAAGTGTATAACGAAGACCGCATGAAAGAGGGATGGGGCAGCCTGTGAATCTAAATCAATACATCTTCATGGAGACTTAAGCTCCTCAATTACAAGACCATAAAATTTACTGAAAAAGGAGATGATTGAAGCAAGAAAGAACCTGTAATAGAAGGTGGAGGACAGTCTGCAACTGGTGGTTGGCAGCGGGCAACAACCTTCTTTCTTTCTCTCCCTCCCTATCTTTCTTTCCCTCTCTTTCTTTCTCTCTTTCTCTCCCTTTTGCTGAACTCAGATTGATTGGTGTTGGGTGATAGCTGATGCATTGCACCCCCCTTGAGACCCTTTTTATAGGCATAGGGTTTCTTATTGGTTGCAACTATCTGTAAGGCAACTTGCCTTATTGCAAGTTGCTGAAATGGGGTAAGAGAATGTTGTCCATGGCCTTCCAAATAAAGCCAAGGCCTACTGCACTCACTTACCAAACTATTCAATACATGATATGGCAAGTTACCAAGCCTAGCTGAAACTAACCAACTAGTGGAATGCTTGTGACGTTCGTCCAAGACTGGGGTGATGCCGTCCTTTTGCTGAACTTAATTACTAACTTCGGCTGGAGCTAGAAGAGTTGTTCTATTTAGCCGAGCAAGTGGATGCTGCTGTATTGAATTTGACGAACCAACCACCGAAAGGATTGTCGCAGAATTACTGAATTTGAATTTTATCCGTTCTTGTTGCTGAATTCTATTGACCAAGGCTTGGAAAGTGGTTGTCCCTCTTGCTAAGCTTGGCCAGCTGGATTTGGAAGGACGTTGTTGTCCTCTTCTCTTGCTAAAATTGTCCAACACCTGCTATAGTAAATGGCCCAACTTAAGAAAGTTGGGAATTCGACAGAAACATTTTGTTGACACTCAAAGTGACTCCAATTGGGAAGTTGTTCATCCGTTCCTTCAAGATTTGCATCAGCTGCAATTAAATGGTAAGTAGCTGAAGGTGGGGTTGTCCTCTTACTGCAGTCGGGCAGGGAAACTTTCCATATTGGAGTCGAGTAAGGTGTGAGTTGGTGAGTGTATTTACTACTCTTCAAAACCAACTGTTCGGCCAATGACTTGCTCCTTCCATATATATCAACATGAGCATCAATTGGGAAATAATCTGGTGAGTTGTCCCATTGACGATCACCATATTGAGTTAAGGTGGCTGCACCCACCTTGCTAGACTTGGAAAGGTAAAGGGATTGACATTAACTAAACTTTGTTGTTGTCACCTCTTCCTTCCATATTTGAATCGTGTGAGACTTGACTTAGTAAGTTTCTCCCTTATGGCAATTCCTGTTAACGTGTTTATTTCATGGCCAAGCTGTTGTTTTGAGGACTTACCAAATCAGGTCGAGGAAAGGTGAGTTGCCTAATCCTTTGATGCTGAACTCCAAAACTGGTAAGTTTCCTCTTAGTGGCTTACAAAATTAAACATCACTACTTGCCAAATTGAGCATTGTAGCTTGCCAAATCGAGCATCACTTTTCTTTTTCGTGAATTATGCCAACTTTCCTTCCTAGACGTCGACCTTCTGTTTTGAGCTTTGACTTTCCTTCTTGAATGTCGACTTTCTTTTCTAGACGTCGACTTTCATTCTTGAATGTCGACTTTCCTTTCTGAGCATTGACTTTCCTTCTTAAACGTTGACTTTTCTTTCTTGAACGACTTTCCTTTCTAATACTTGAAACTAAAAATAATAGGTTACCTTGCTTAACAACACCAAAATTGGCAGGTGCTTGATCGTTGCCTTTGTGGTTCATGCCATCTCCTCTTTTCGGGGACTTTGTCTCCTTCCAGTCTGAATTTTATATATGGCATGTATAGTTTCAAACACTTTCTTTAAAATTATTTTTATATTTGAAAATATCAAATTTAATGAAATCTTCAAATATTATTATTAAAAAAAAAACTGAGTTTCATTCCCAGTTTTTGTTTGCAAGGGTGACCTACTTTTGTTTCATGAGTCAGTCTATAACCACCTTGACCATTTAACCCTTTTCATGGGTGTAAGGTATCGAACCACTTTAACCACTTCAATGTGTGTAGGGTATCAAACCACTTTAACCACTTTAACGGGTGCAGAGTATCGAACCACTTTAACCCTAGGTATTAGGTCTCGGAATGAGACTATTCTCGACTGGGCAAATTTTTGAGGTATGATTTGAATTTAATTTGTTTATGAATATCAAAGGTTTTACAATTTCATAAATTTATCAATTTGCAAACATTTTTGGGTTTGATTCCCAATGTTCTCTTTTTTATTTGTTTATATAAAAAGAATTATTTGAAATCATCCTTTCTTTAAAGACAATCATTTAAAAAGGCAGAATCCTACCAATTTGGTCATGAGGGCAAAATAGTCATTTTTACACAATTTTGTCCAAGTTTGATTTTTTTTGAAAGGGATGCAATATATATCATTTTGATGTTGCTAGAAAATTTTGATGCCAAAATGAGTTCATTTGGTATATTTTTATTTAAAAACCCAAAATTGCCAAAAAAGGAAAATTTTTAAAAAATGAAAATTTTTTATTTTAAAAAAAGTTGGATGTTTACACAAGTTTCTCAAAATCATGAGTTTATTCTTTTGACAAAACCAAATTCAATCCTAAAAAATAGAAACATGTTATGTTTTGAAGGACAAATTTTTCTAATTTTTTTTGTAGTCCTCGAATCTCAAAAAATCTTCAAATTTACCTGAGATAGGGTTAGGTGTGGAGATTATTGAACTATTTTTGTTTTGGTTGTTGGATATGTGGATATGCATAATTAAATAAGTGAAGTCCCTAACTCTTAAACTCGAGAAAAACCTTGTAATAGAAACATAGAGGCATATAGAAACGTTTGTATCTCTGCACGTAGATACTAGATTTTTATGAAACATCAATTTAGAAAGCTATAGCAATAATCTTTCCAATAAGACTATTTTCAAAAACTTTGGATCACTACACACATATCTAAGGGACTTTTACCCAAGCTCTATCACAGGACGTGCAGTGTAAAAAGGTTATGTTCCGATTTTGTTTGATTTTCCTTAATTTTATTCATGGCCTAAACACACCTAAACTTCTTGAAAATTTTATGGTCGGTTGAAAGGTGTGTACCAATTTTCAGTATTTTGCGATCGTAGAGCAGGGCTCGAAATTTGTGCAATCAGATGGATTCAAAATGTAGAAAACAAAGTTTTCAGTTTTAAGAATCTAATGAATGCATCCAACCAATTTCTAACGAATTAAATATTCATCTACAACAATTTCAACAAAAAAAAAGTACAATAATCAAAGAAAATTAGTGTATAGCTTAAGCATAGAGGGGGTTAGAGAGTATAGGATGTTCAATATATATTAGTGTAGGAGCAAACCATAAATCGAACACATGAGAGGCGATCTTACCCATGATCTTCGATAAATTTCGGCAACACCTCCTCCCAAAATATTACATTGATTTGGAGTCAATTGCTCCTTAATTACAACCCAATTGAATTGAATTGAAAGAATTAAAGAAAGAAACTAAGAGGAGAAGGGAAGGATCAACCTTAAATGGATGATTAAAGACTTGAAAAAGGTTGGAGATGGCCAGGGGGTGAGAGGGGCAACACCTCCTCCTTGGATGAGCCTCTCTCTCTTTCTCTATTTGTTGGACTTTCTTTTGATTTTCTCCTCCCTAAGCTAGCCCTCCAAGGCTCCTATTTATAGATTTCAAGGGGGGATCTCTAGAGCCTTTCACGTGTTGGAGCTTTGGAGTTTTGATGCATAACCCGATTTGGATTTGATCCAATAAAAAATTCTGGTCTCTTGGCTGCACATGGGTGCATGTGGGGATGGAGAGTGCTCCTCTCTTGGTCCATGTGGGCTTGATGCAATCCACATGGCTTGGTCTTCACAGGTAGGTGTGCTTGAGCCTTCCTAGTCTGTCTTTCTACTTAACTCGGTTTGGACGACTTGGTGTGGGTGCAATCGTGGTCATTGCATGTCGTGTGTTGGTCTTTCTTTGACCTTTTTGGCTTGATCTTGGCCATTAGCTCAACTTGGTGTAAGTTAGCTCCTTCGTTGTGATTTGCCTTAACCGAACATGTGCTTTAATCGAGCCTTGATTCATGCCTTGGTCATGTGCACCCTTGGCTTCTTGGGGGTGGCCTTGGCTTTGGCTCAACCTAGCCCATGTCTTAACCATGTTGGCTCCACGATTCCCTTAATATCATCTTGAATTGATTTGATGCATCCACTTGAACTTTAATTTGAATTGAATCTTGTTTTAGATTGGATTGAGCCTTGCTTAACTTGGGATTGGATCGGGCTTTGCTTAACTTGGCCCTGAACCTATTTTGTTTTGATTTGATTTTGGGCTAATGGCATGTGCCCATTTGATTTGGTTTTGGGCTTGATCGTGAGTCTAATTTGACTTCGTTTTGGGACGCTTGATCATGAGCCCATCTTTGATTTGGTTTTTGAGCTTGATCATAAGCCCATTTTAACTTGGTTTCGGGACGGTTCCCTGCGTCGCCCAATTTGACTTGAGTTGATTTGATTTGATCCATTTATTGGAGGATCTTCATTTCTTTTGGGCTCTCTTACTTTCATCTTCACCTTTAGAGATTTTGCTTTGCTTGATTCAGGTTTCACATATGGTTTCAAATGTTTTCTTTAAAATTATTTATTTTATATTTGAAAATATTGAGTTTAACGAAATCTTCAAATACTTTTGGAGAACAACCAAGTCTCATCCCCAACTTTTGTTTGTATAGCTAACTTGCTTTCACTCCGTGAGTTAGTCTTTTATTGTTTCAACCACTTTAAGCATTTCTTAGTTGTAGAGTATCAGACCACTTTAACCCTTTTGATGTGTGTAGAGTATCAAACATCTTTAACCCTTGAGTGTATGGTCTCAAACCTCCTTAACCTTTTGATGGTGTAGGGTCCTGGCATAGGACTATCCTCGATCAGGTGAGTCGGTTTTGAATTTCAAAAGTTTTGGAATATTATAAATTTGACATTTTGCAAAAAATTTGTGGGTTTGGTTCCCAATGTCTCATTTTCAATTTTTTTATTTGAAGATCATTTGAAATCATTCTTTCTTTAAAGGCAATCATTTTAAAGAGCAGAATTTCGCCAATTTGGCCTTAAGGAAAAAGCAGTCATTTTTTGGCTTTTTGTCAAAATTAAATTTTTTTAATAGGGGTAAAGAGTACCCTTATTTTGAGGCTCCCACCAAATTTTAGCACGAAAATGAGTTTGTTGAAGGTGTCTTTATTTGAAAACCCTTAAAACACCCAAAACCATAATTTTTCTAAAAAAGGTAGAATTTCTAAAAGATCAAATCTTTTAAGAATTTTTTTTGGTATTTACAATGGCTAAATGATGTTTACAAGTGGATAAGCTAAGGAAATCAAACTTGGTTTTATGAAAATAATGTGACTTAGGCTCAAAACTTATAATGAAACATAAAAAAAGCTCAACTTAATCTTTGACAACCCATCCTACGCTCATGTTAGGTGGAAAGCATGTTGATGTTATCATATTGCTATGGGGTCTCCTTAATTAGATCCAAAACACTTATGTAGTTACTTTTTCCCCAATTGTTCAAGATTTTCAGAATCATCTCACATATTTTAAAACTTAATATCTAAAATTAATTGTAGAAATCATGATAGTTTTTTCATAAAAAAAATTGGGTGATCACATCCGTGAATAAGTCCTCTAATTCCTTGTAAAAGTTCACTAGAAAACTTGCACAAACTAGTCTGCAGTGAATTTCGCAAGATTGTTTCTCATGTATGGAATAAATCTGGCTAAACCACAACTAATCTAGTGGACAAACTTGCTCCTTTGGCTTCCACCATGGCCTGACTGAGTTCCACCACCTTCTTAGGTTGCTCCACCCTCTCTAAAACCACCTAGAACCACCATAGTGGCCATGAACATCTCATTGCAATAGGTTTGATGCAATAAAACATGAAATTATAAAAAAAACATACATTTGAAGGCATTTGAGTCTTGAACCGCCAGTTCTCAAACTTCCACCAGTCTCTTTCCACCACCAAAACTACCTTGTTGAGAACCTCACATGATCTAGTAAGATCTAATACCAATTGGTCGCCATCCCTCTACCAGATGCATAAAAAGTGTCCCTATAAGCGCTTAGTGATGGTGAGAACTGTACTCGGTTTCCTCAACCTAAAATCCCTCAACATGTAATGGAATTACCTTTGTGAACAACCTCTCTTCCCTTCAAATCCTCATGATCAAAACATCCCATGTGAAGTAGAGATCTTTTGCAAACATTTCTACTCGGTCATAATCGATGAAGTTCCCCAAGCATGTACACACATAAAACACGTAGAGATGAAAGCTAAAAGAGAAGAATTCAATCTTTACTCTATAGAGGTGAAATCTTTAGTAAGTGATATTCAAGATGAAGTACCTTGGTGTATGTTATTTGCAGATGACATTGTGTTAGTGGAGGAGTCTAAGGAAAAAGTTAATAGAAAATTGGAACTATGGAGAGAAACATTAGAAAGCAAAGGCCTCCGACTTAGTAGAACAAAAACAAAATATATGGAATGTAAGTTTAATCATTTGGTCACTTTAGAGGACATAAAAAATTAAAATTAGCACATATTGCATCCCCAAAAGGAAAATTTTAAATACCTAGCGTGAATTTTTCAAAGAGATGGAAGAATTGATGGAGATGTTACGCATATAATTAATGTTGGTTGGTTAAAATGTAGAGGAGCATTAGGTATTCTTTGTGATAAGAAGATACCATTAAGGTTAAAAGGTAAATATTATAGAGCAACAATTAGACCTACCATGTTTTATGGTTCTGAGTGTTGGGCAGTTACTCATCAACATGTACAAAAGATGTCTGCGATAGAAATGAAGATGTTGAGATGGATGAGTGATCGTACAAGAAAAGACCCTATACATAATGAGGTTATTAGAAACAAATTAGGAGTGACGCCAATAGAGGATAAAATGAGAGAATATCGTTTAAGATGGTTTGGACATATAGAAAGAAGAACCTGTAAGTAGGTATAAAAAACTAAATTTGGAAAGTATTAAAAGAGGTAGAGGATGACCACAAAAGTGTTGAAAAGGAACAATAAAGAATGATTTAGCTTATTGTGAGTTAACTGCTAACATGGCACATGATAGGGCTCTGTGGAAAAAAAGAATCCATGTAGCCGACCCCGTCTAGTATGGGAAAAGGCTTAGTTGTTGTTGTCTTTCCTTATAATAACTCAATGAGACCTTAAATAATAAGGTACTACTAAATGGAGATGGATCCAAATGAATTGTTCCATCACCCACACAAATGCGTGCTATGAAACTTGAGAAATTCATGGTTGTTTGTACTAGTGGGATGCCAATTTGCACTTAGGTTACGACTAGTGATAGGTCTAGAGATACTCCATCAGTTATCAAACATGATTAATTTGGTATATAAGTGTATTAAGACAATTGAGGTTACGATAGGAGCTAGGACTAGACATCGTGACTTAGAGTATATGATTGGTGATTACGTGTTCTTGAAGATATTCCTAACTCATAGAGTAACATGCTTCAGACAAATGGATAAGGTGGGTCCCAGGTATATTAGACCATACATGATTTTGAAAAAAGTAGGAGATGTAGCTTATCAGTTGGAGTTATTTCATGTCATTGTTGAGGAAGTGTAAACACCCCGAAATCCCATTTTCCTACGTCTACAGGAAGTATATCCATAATCCTTCACATGTAATTGAAGCCGAGCTATTGTAGATACATGAGGATTTGTCTTATGAGGAACACCTTGCTTCCATCATCGAGCGAGGCCGCTTGGGAGCTCGAGGAGGAAGTGAGAGAGATGTGTCAACATCTAAATTCTGAGTTCAAAATTTCTTAGGACTTGAGGGAGATTGATGGAGGACCAACCTGTGAAAGGGGGCAGGGTAGAGATGACAGGGGTGGTGGCATACCTAGTCAGCTCAAGAAGGGTGCAAATTGAAAGAGAGGTGGTTAGTCGAGTACGTCTTTGGGGCAATAACCGAGTACTTCTTCCGGTGACTAGAAGCCTCCTCTAATAGGAGGTTTGTCGAAGTAGTGTGGGCCTTACTTTATTTATCAAGGGTCAAATTTGATGTGGAAGTGTTCTAAGAAGGTTAAGCTTGCTACGTTGATAGTTGAGGATGAGGAACCTCAATTTTATGATGAGGAGTACATTGCTCAAATGACGTCTTTACATGTAAAGTCAATTAGAGACAACCATGAGGATCTTGGTAAGATTAGACTAGTCTCTTATTACTTCTTGAGCACCACATAGGTGAGAGTTGAGCTACATCTTGGAGTCATGTACATGGAGGTTTCGGTGAGTCAACATGTTATTCATGATTGAAATTATTCTGGGCCAACACATTCCTTGGTATCACTCACCATCGCATGTTTTATGGGCATGGAAGTCACAACATCGAGTCAGCTGGTGAAGATGGTGAATTTAGTGTCTACGAAAGTGATGGGATCGCAAGAGCATGTTGACTCCAGTTTGGATATTGGTTGAGGGAGTATGACTTGATGATGATGGAGCTTTATTCGTATCTTCTTATTCTTGGGTATGATTTCTTGCTATCTCAAAAGTTCATGGTGGCCCTACATCTTCAAGGAGTCATATGCATAGATGAGAGACAACCATAGTCCATTCTATATGTGGTTTTAAGTAACGCATCGATTGGTAGATCATGTGCCACGTTATGGATGACACCATCATGCCTTGATTCAAGTTACAGGACAGCTTGTCTTCTTGGGGATGTCGGTTCAAAGTGGAGTCGAGTGTGAGAGGACAACGAGCATCTACACATGGTCAGAGATTTGTTGTAGTTGTAGCAATCGATTGGGAGTGCTAGTCCCAATCGAGAGAGGTGACATATGGTGCTAAAGCTTTCTAGAGGAAGAGCATGTGGCATGCCAACTAGACAACATCTGTGCATGGGAGGCCTTGGAGGTACTACAGTAGAGCGACCCATGGTACGGCTTGAGGCCGACCATCTTTGATGTTGTCATAGTAGTGATAGGATTGTTGTCGTAGATTGTAAACACACAAAAAATTTCCAAAATTATTTTTTTTCATCTTTTAGAAATTTTATTTTTTTGGCAGCTTTGTGCCTTTTAAAGGGTTTTCAAATGAAGATACCTTAAATAAATTCATTCATATGCCAAAATTTTCTAGCAACCTCAAAATAATAATATATAGCATCCCTCTCAAAAAAAAATTAATTTGGACAAAATTATACAAAAATAACTATTTTGCCCTCATGACCAAATTGGCAGGATTTTGCCTTTTTAAATGATTGTCTTTAAAGAAGGGATGATTTCAAACAATTCTTTTAATATAAACAAATGAAAAAGGGAACATTGGGAATCAAACCGACTACGCATACCCTATACTCGTTGAAGTGGTTAAAATGGTTTGATACCATACACGCGTTTAAAGTAGTTAAATGGTCAAGGTGGTTATAAACTGACTCACGGAGCAAAAGTAGGTCACCCTTGCAAACAAAAACTGGGAATGAAACCTAGTGTTTTTTTTAAAATAATATTTGAAGATTTCATTAAATTTGATGTTTTCAAATATAGAAATAATTTTAAAGAAAGTGTTTGAAGCACATGCCAATTTTGGCATTGTTTGGTAAGGTAACCTATCATTTTTAGATTCAGGTATTAAAAAGAAAGGCGACGTTGAAGAAGGAAAGTCGGCGTCTAGAAAGGAAGGTCGGCGTCAAAAAAAGAAAGTCGATGTTTGTAGATGTGAACTTTTTTTCCAAAGTCTATGTAGAGACTTGAAACAAGTTTTCAACTTACGTCGTTTGCACGAGCATGGGGAAGCGAGATCTTTTTGTCTTAAGCTTTCTTCAACCGACGCTCAAGGGTCAGCCTAGACACTTTGAGGATTGGTTTAAACCAGGTGTGTGATTCTAAAATTCACTTTTGAATCAATTTTCATCAACCCAAACGTGTACTTGATCTAAGGAATGAAAAACTTTCGAAGCTCTGAAAAACAAAAACTGGTTCTGTTTTCATATCTTGTTTCCCTATTTTTTTTAAATAACTTTGGGATTGTAGGCATAAAAATTTCCACTCCTGGTTTTTGAGACCGGAAATGGACCTTTTCACACCTAAGTTCGTTTCTGAGGGCATGCCAGCTAGCTTGCTCAAGCAAGCAAAGATTTTTTAAATATTCTAACTTTTCTGGCGATTGTGGGAAAGCAGGATATTTTCGTTTAAACTTTCTTGAATTGATGCTCAAGGGTCAGTTTAAACGCTTAAAAAAACTCTTAAAAATATCAGTGTTCGAAGAATTTGATGTATGCCTTGTTTGCAAGTTTTATTACGACTTTGGACGAACCTAAGTCTTTGGAGTTTTAGCTATTTAGGCCTGATATGTGTGTGCACATGTGGCCTATTTTCAACGTGGTTTGTGCGTAGATTCGGGGCTTCTTTGAAAGCTAACGAATGCAAGGATGCAAAAATCTTTTCAGGTTTTGAAATGATGATGTGAGCTAGGCTCAAATTGAAAGAGCAATTCACACAACTTTTACAAATCTAAATACCCGAAATTGAAGTGCAACTCACACAACTTTCCCAAATGTAAATACCTGAAATGTAAAGCAACTCACGAGACTTACTATAAATCCACACAAAGGAAAATGCAACTCGACGTGAAGTAAACTCACACAACTTGAAAATATATAAATACGTCATATCCTAAGAGCGAAAAGGCTCAATGTGTGTGAGAGTGGACAGCGGAAAGGCTCGAGTGCTTTTGTGTGCTTCTCGTGGGAAATTGAAATGACAACTCACACAGCTTTCACTAAAGTAAATACCCAAATTGAAATATATATTTTAGCTTAAGAGCAGAAAGGCTCAATGCACGTGTGTGTAAGTGTGAAATTTAAATGACAACTCACACGACTTGAATGTAAATCCACCCGGAATTGAATTGCAACTCACACAGCTTTCACTAAAGTAAATACCCAAATGGAAATATATACTTTAGCTTAAGAGCGGAAAGGCTCAATGTGTGTGCAATCGTGTGTAATATAAGGCAGGAAAGGCTCAAGTGCACGTGGTTTTCCTTTGTGTGCAATTAAGTGCGAGAAGGCTCAAGTGCACGTGTGTGGATGTGTATCAAGTACAAATATTACATTTCTGGGGGAGACTTCTCTCCATTATTACAACCCCGTACCGAATTGAATTTAATCTTAAGCGAGTAATGTAAAACCGAATGTAAATAAACACTTACAAGTGGTCAGTTTTGCCTCTCGAGTCACTCGGGTCCGTCCTCCTAGGTAGCCACGAGATAGGTCCCTTTAGGTGGGCTCCGACATGAGGCTTGGGTATGGTTTTACTTGGGCAAGGCCAAGTGTTTTAGGGCTTGGTATGGGCTGGGTTCGGCCAAAGGTTTAGGTTAGGTTATGGTGGGTATGGTCCTAGTTAGGTCTAGGTCTTGGTTCAAAGAAATGGGTATGAGCTAGGTGCGGCCAGCACCTAGCTTGGTTAGGGTTGAAAGGGATTTTATCAAGGTTGGTGCACGGCCAACCAGGGTTGGCCGAGTGCTATGTGCACTCAGCTGGTTTAAGGGCAGGACCTAGGTAGGTTACAGCAAAGGGGTGCAGGACGTGGCAAGCGGGGCAGGCACTGTTGGAGTGCAGGCCGGGCATTGTTGAGGTGTGGGATGTTGCAGGCAGGGTGTTGCGTGGCAGGTGTGGCGCACAGGGGTGTGATGTGCGCAATAGGGCACTGTTGGGGGTGCAACAGGCTACAGCTAGGCATAGGGGCACTGCACAGGGTGTGCTGCAGTGCGCAACAGGTAGGGGGCATGCGCAACAGGCCGGCAGGGTGCGCTGTTGGAGTGCAGCAACCGTGGTGGCAGGTGGGGTGGTTTGAGGCGTTTGGGCCAAGGGTGCAGTCTAGGCACAAACCGAGTGCACCTTGCACTCGGTTAGGGGGTTTATGCTAGGTTAGGTCGGTTAGATTTTGTGGAAAAGGGTTGGTTCAAGGCTAGGTTAGGTCGGTTAGGTTTAGTGGGTTAGGTGGGTCAAGTTTAGGGGTTATGGGTAGGTCGGTTTAGGGCAAGTGAGTGGAGTCGGTTAGGTGAAGTGGGTAGAGTCGGTGGGATGAAGTGAGGCGGTTGGCTAGGTTGGGGTGAGGTTTTGTGGGAGCGGTTGGGTGAAGTGGGCTAGGTTAGGTGGGTCGGTTAGGGCTAGGTGAGGGTTAGGTTTAGAGACCTACCTCTTGGAGCTGAGTCCACCCTTTTGCAGCCATATGTCCACGCCATTCATCATGTTGGTGCAGCCCTTGGTTAGGTCTAGGTCCACACAAGGTTCGAACCCACACCCTTGATCAAGCCCACAAGGCTAGCCCACTTGACAAAGTCAAGCCCATCATTCTTCTCTCTTTTACTTTATGCTCTCTCTCAAGCCTCTTCCAAGCAAGTTCACGTAAACTTTCACCCCCCCCCTTACTCCTATTTATAGGCAAAGGGGTGGGTCTTGGATTTGGTTTTTATGATCTAAATTTGTTTCAAACACTATTTGGGTCTGGATCTGGATATTTATGTCCATATCCAATCCAAATTCTTCTTTCTTCAGTCCTTTTGGGTGTTTTGAGACGGGCGGTTTTCACGAGCCCTGGCTTCATCAGTGCTCCGTCTTGGGCTGGGTTTTTCCCATCTTTTTCGTCCGACTATCTTCTCACCTTCCGAACTTCGTTTTGTTTGATTTCTGATTTTTCAAGCTTGGGCTTGGATTTCTGATGGCTTTGTCGGTGCTTTGGCTTTGCAAATTACATTCTAGGGCCGAAGTCTGCTTCTAGCCTGGATTCTTCTTTTGCTTTTCGGCCCTATTTTCATCAGGCTGGGCTGAACTTTCGCCTTTTGACATGTTTTTGGAGCTGCTTTTCGATCAGGCTCCACCTGCTTGATTTGGCTGCTTGACAAAATTTGGGTTTTGGCCCGAGTTTAAGAAACATTTATTTTGAAGTATTTCTTGACAAAAAGTTTAAAACTTTGCAACTCCGGGGTTTTGAAAGTTCAAAATTGGTTTGAAACTGGTTTTTGAAAACCAGGTGTTTGTTTGAAAATAATTTCATTTTGGGGTGTTTACAGATGCCCCTCTTTGGCATTATCCAAACAAAGAAGACAACACCCCTTTTTGCTTTTTCCCTGGATTTGTCCTCGAGAATATGGATCGTCCCAGTTTTTTGAGAAAAACTTTTTCCTTATGCCTGGTAAGAGGGGGTTTTCGCCAAAGGGACTTCTCCTAATGTGGTTCTAGTCCTAGTTGGGATCATGCATTTGAAGACCATGTGTACATGTATGAGTAAATGACATTGATGATGTGCTAGAAAATATGGTTTTCTAGAGACTTGAATTATGAAATGGTCGAACTTGGGAGGCTTATGAAGACCTGCTGCACCAAGTGAGCTGGTCTTATGTTGCTCGATGTTCGTGGTTTTTCTCTATTCGCTTTTGAGATAGGGAAAACCCTTTTAGCTTCAATCACAAGGATTTTCAGCTTCTTGTGTTTCTCTTTATTTGAGTTTTAACACTCGCTACTCTAGCGGAGGTTTTATAAGGAAATTAAGGAGCATTTTAAAATTTTTACGCCTTACCCAACAACGTCTAATTCTCAAACAAAATGAGATTCAAGTAAGCGGATCCTATTTTTACTTTAGGACTCCTTGAAATGAATCTTTCTTCACTTGGGATAAATCACAAGGATGGGGAAAAGAGTTACCACGGTCCCTTATGAAGCGTCCTGTGGTTTGAGGCAAGGAGGCAGAAAATCTTGCTCTTTTGAGCTTCTTGGCAATTTTTTCCTTTTTCTTTCATAGAGGGTCTCCCTTTGGTTGGATTTTCTTTTTGTTTCCCCCTTTTCCATAGAAGAACGATTTTTCTTTGCAATTCTGCTTTCCTTTGGAAAGAGACTTTTTGTAGGGATTTCTCGTTTTTGCTTTTCGCCAAATTTTTCTTTTGGGGAAGAGAAAAAAAGAGGGGAAAGACTTATCCGAATGATTTACTCGATTCATCCCAGATCAACCTATTTAAAGATAGCATGTACTACTTGCAAGTATTTTGCTATATTGAACAAGGCCTTCCTTTATAAGATGAAGACTTTTGAAATGTAACCCATCTATTTTTGAAAACTCTGCTTTTTCACAAGCATCGATTCCCTCATTCAGGGTCACACGATCTACTTTGATCCTCACTCACGAAGTTTCAAAGGAGATTTCCTCAAAACGTTTTCACAAGGGTATTTAGTTTAGACCCTACACATGGTATTTTTTCAAATATTGGGCATTCATAGGGTCTGCTAAGTTTCTACCCTCAACATCGATTAACCAATATGAATTGTTCGTGGTGGTTCCACGCACAACATAAGGACCATCCCACTTGGGCCGCCACTTTCCAATTGGATGTGGGCCACGATGGTGGATGATTTTCAATACAAGGTCTCCCACTTTGAAGTGGCAAGGCTTCAAATGCTTTTCATAATGTCGGGCTATCCTTTGCCGGTATGCATGTGCATGATCCATAGCAAGGAGCCTTCTTTCATCTAACAAATCAAGCTCGGCCATCCTAGCATGCTGAAACGTCTCTAGGGGGAGGTCGAGTGCAAGTGATGTATGGAATGAATGCAATTTGGTATGAATGGGGAGAATGGTGTTTGTGCCATAGACCAACTCAAATGGCGTGGCATTTGTGGGAGTTCGGATGGAAGTCCTATAAGCCCATAAGGCTTCGTCCCTTCTAAGGTTTTCTCAATAATACTTATGAGAGTCTTGTTGGTGGCTTCGGCTTGGCCGTTGCCTTGAGGGTAGTAGGGCGATGAGAAGTGATGAGTTATGCCATAAGTGTTACATAACTTTACCATCCTCTCATTCTTAAAGGGGGTGCCATTTTCAGACACTAGGTCTCTTGGAACTCCAAATCGAGCCAAGATATTCTTCTTAATGAATGCCACTACATGTTGCCCCTGGACATTAGTCAGGGAAGTAGCTTCAACCCATTTAGAAAAATACTCGATGGCTGCTAGGATGAACCTGTGTCCATTTGATGCATTTGGAAAGATTGGTCCTACGATGTCAAATGCCCACATGGTGAATGGTCATGGGCTGACCACGGAATGCAAGGTTGATGATGGGATGTGAATGGCGTGCCCATGCACTTGACATGGGTGACATTTTCTAACATGATCATGACAATCTTGCTTTAAGGTGGACCAGAAATAACCGGCTCTAAGTATTTTCATCGCCATCATGTTTGCATTTACATGCCCTCCACATTCTCCATCGTGGAATTCATGCATTATCATCCTAGCATCTTCAAGGTCTACACACCTCAATAAGATGCTGGTAAAACTCTTTTTGTAAAGAATCCCTCCCAAAATTATGTATCGGGTTGAAATCTTTCGAATGAAAGTTTTGTCTTTAGAAGAAGCTAATTCTGAAAATCCTCCATTTTCTAAGAAATCTTTAATGTCTTGAAACCAGGGTTTTTCAGTGGAATTTTGGTTGTTTTGGCAAATCTCCAAATCGTGGATGGATGGAGTGGGTGAGTGTCATATTTCTAAGGATCGGGTGCCCAAGGTGGGATCGACCCTTAGGGTTGATCCTAAGGATGAGAGGGCATCTGCTATGTCATTGTCCTCTCTTCCTATGTGTGTGAGTGTACATGATTTGAAAGAATCGACCAGTTTGGTAGCCAATTCGTGGTATGGAAGGAGTTTTTCATTTTTGACTTGCCAAATTTTCAAAACTTGGTTTATGACAAGTAAAGAGTTTCCAAAGACTTCGATGCATGATGCCCCTAGAGTTTTCGAAATTTTCAAGCCTTGTATGAGTGCTTCATACTCGACTGTATTGTTGGAACATTCGAAATCTAGGCGAATAGCAATGGGGATTCCCTTTTCAGGGGATATGAGGATCACTCCCACACCTGCCCCTCTTTGGTTTCTTGTCCCATCGAAGTGCATTTTCCATACTTGGTTTTCATTTAAACAGTTTGCTAAAACATGGTTTTGAAATTGGTTTAAAAAGATGCCCTCGTCGGGCATTCCATCAAGTATGGGATATGAATCTTCCAAGGGGAATTCAGCCACATAGTCAGCTAGGGCTTGTCCCTTAATGGAGGTTTGATGGAATTTTAGGTCATACACCATTAAGAGGAGCTGCCATTTACCCAGTATACTCGTGAGGATAGGTTTTTGAAACAAGAGCTTGATCGGATCAAGCCTAGACACTATCCAGATCTCATGATCTAGGAAGTAGTGTCTAAATTTCTGGCAGGCCCATACCAAGGCCAAGCACGTTTTTTCCATGGCTTGATAATTTCTTTTATATACCAATAGAGTTTTCGAAATATAGTAAATAGCGTACTCTTTATGGGTATCATCCTCATATTGAGCTAACAAAGCACCCAATGCATTCATATGCATAGAAATGTAAAGTAAAAGTGGTCATTAACCAAATACCCTTTTAATCTTTCGAAAGCTTTTTGGCAATCGTCATCCCATACAAATTTCACTCCTTTTCTCAAACGCTTGTTGAAAGGTTCGCATCTCGTTGCGAGGTTTGAAATAAACCTTCTAATTGATTGGAGGCGACTTTGGAGGCTTCAGATTTGAGTTAAGTTGGAGGGTGGAGACATGTCTATGATGGCTCGACACTTAGAGGGGTCGACTTCAATGCCCCTTTGGCTTAACATAAAACCTAAAAGCTTACCTGATTCCACTCCGAAGATACATCTCATGATTTGCAGTGCTGTCCACTATCAAATCAATGTTTGGCAAAGGAAAGTTATCTTTTGGAGTGGCTTTGTTCAGATTTCTGAAATCGATGCAAATTCGAATTTTCCCATTAGATTTTCGAACTACAACTATATTTGAAAGCCAATCAGAATACGCAATGGGTTTTATAAATCCAGCTTTTAGAAGATCTTCTAAACCCTCTTTCACTTGAGAGTGTACATTCGGATGGATCTTTCTAAGTTTTTGCTTTATAGGTTTTGTATCTAAATCTAGGGGAAGACAATGCTCTATGATTTTTGGGTCTAGGCCCGGCATGTCTTTGTAGGTCCATGCAAAAACGTCTATGTAGGCTTTAAGGAATGCAATGAATGATGCTTTTTCATGCTCATGCAGACATGTGCCTATCTTAATACATTTTGGTTTTGATTCACTCCCTAGGTTGATTTCTACAAAATCTCCTCCTACAGAATTCGAAGGTTTTTCTAAATCGAGGATTTTGTGAAACTCGGGAAGCTCGGAGATCCTCCTCAGGGAGAAGGGGATCCTCCTCCGTGCTTTGATCATTCTCGAGAATTTTGAATCCTAGGGAAGTTGGAGTTGATGCATGCTTTTTACAAACACCTGGTTTTGGTTTTGGAATTTCTGCAAGTTTTGAAGATTTTGGGCAAAGACGACTTTTTCTTCAAATTTCTTGGCTTTTTCCAAATTTTTACCAGGATCTGGTATGTACACGATTTTGTTTTTGGTATTTTCTGGTATTTTCATTTTTTTGGTTTTTTGCAAAGACAAGACTTTGAGGGAAATGCAAATTACACTTTTTTTGGTTTTTTCATAATTTTCCAATGTTTTTGGGTTTTGAGGTTTTTCCAATTGTTTTTGGATTTTAAAAATCTGTAATTTTTTTGGCTTTTTAGTTAAAGAGGGGTCTTCCATCATACCTACAAAGAAAATGCCATGAATTAGTCTCTAAATAAGAGATCTAAGCCATAGGTCTCGGTTTTAGTAGGTTCCAGGGCACCCTTGACCCAAGTGGTCGTAGGTGGTGGTTCTGTGGGTATGGTTGGAATGTAGCCTATCTCATACCTATTTGGATTTGGGTTTGGAAGTATAGGCTCTAGACAACCTCTATTTTTGTTCCCTAAACTTTGGTAGGGCATATAACCCATGTTGAGCAGCATGTTCAAAGGTTTTTTGTTTATAAGAATTCTTTGTGTAGAGGATGACCTTGGAACTTACTGTCATCCATGGCATGCTCAAATGGCTTCTTGTTTAGGGATTTTGAAAATATGGGGAGTTTGGATTTGCCTAGGATGGTCACGACTTTTGGTGGGCCAGCTTTGGGCTGCCCCTTGACGTACACAACACTCCTAGGTTTTTGGGGAACGAACTCGTATGGTTCGTCCAAGGATTTCACGAGGTTGGTCCCGTAGGCCTTTCGACTTGACAAGAAAGGGAAGTTTTGAACTCCCCTCAATTGTGGATGGCTTTCGCCCAGAATTATCACGATTTGGTTCTTGTGGGAGATTTTTACACACCTATGGAAGGTGGATGGCACAGCGTGAAGGCTATGTATCCATGGTCTTCCCAGCAAAAGGTTGTAATGGGGGTGTATGTCTAAGACATGTAACACCCTTGCTTGGGTTATGCCCCCTATTTCCATGGGTAACTCTATAGCTCCCAAAGGTTTCGATGCATTCCCATCGTATCCAGTGATAACGATGGGGCTTGGGTTCATAGAAGTCAGGGTGACTCCAATTTGACACGCCACGTGTAGCGGAAGGATGTTGAGACCTCCTCCACCATCAACCAAACACCTGTCTAGAGGATGGTGATTCAATACCACCTCGATATGCAGGGCTTGATTGTGGGTTTCATATGGTCTTTCTATTTCGTCTTCCGAGAACACAATTTGCATTTTCGTACAGATGGGTGCCACTAGGAATTACAAGGACTCAGGAGTTATACTCGAGTTAACCTTGGCTCTTTCTAAGATTTTTTCTAAAACTTGTCTATGCCTAGGAGAAGTTTGTATTAACTCTAGGATGGACATGTTTATCGGGATCTTGGAATTAAAACGTTTTTACCTTTAACCATGATTTGTAATGCCTTAGGAATACATGCTTTTGAAGGGCGAGGAACACTGACCACTTTTTTAGCATTTTTTTCTAGATGTGGGGGTTGATAGATCCTTCCGGACCTGGTCACTTCCCCCACACTTTGCCTAAGGCTCGCTTCTATGTTGACTCTATTTTTGTGCTTTGGAGCACCCGAAATTTCTAAGATGGCTTTAGCCGGGGCCGGGACTCTAAGCGCTCCCCAGATCACTACTTGTGTGGCTTTTTTGTATATGATGAGAGAAGGTGGTGTGTGACAAGTAGTGAAACCAGTATATGATGCATGCACTAAACCTTTTGAGGTTGAGAAAGCAGATACCTCTTTTCCCTTCCCACTGGTACTTGCGTGATTGGGGAAGGGTTCTTTGAGCACAGCTTGGGCAGGCTCAGGTTCTTCAGTGACCTAGAGTCGGTCCTACTTTATCAAGTTTTCGATTTTATTCAAAAGGGAAAAGCATTTGTTCGTATCATGGCCTTTGAGCTGATGATATTTACAAAATTTGTTCAAAAATCTCCCCTTTGGTAGGGTCCCCTCGGGAATTTCTGGGAGTATCACCAAGCCTTGGGCGAGTAGGAGGTCTAGGACCTCCGAGACTGGTTGCCCTAGTGGGGTATACTCCCTTTTTTCAAAAGTTTTTTGGAAATTTTTCTCATTTTTTTGTTCGAGCTTCTTTGAAGTGCCCGCCGGGTTTGACTCCACTCGGACATTTGCAATCTTTTGGGGTTTTGCTCCTTTGTCCGCCATGGGTAGCCTGTAAGTTCTAGGTTTTTCAAATCTCATTTTGGGAAGAATTTCTCCCTTCCACAAATCATCATAGACTCCCTTTTTTAGATTGCTTTCAAACAGGAAAGCCTTTTTAATTAACTTGTGAAAAGTGGAAATTTCATGCAATGAAAGAAGAGTTTTTATCTCCGTTTTAAAATTTTCAAGGATGAGCATTACTGCGCATCCTTCGGAGATGGGCTCTTTTATTTGCCCAAGGAGGGACCTCCATCGAACGATGAATGCGTGTACATCCTCGTTCGAAGCTTGTTTTGTGTCCCTCAAGGTGTTCAATGTGGGTGTTATTTCCACGTTATGTGAAAATCTTTACATAAAGTTGTTTGCTAACTCTTCAAAAGTAGCAAACTGGCTTAAGTCGTAGGAAGCAAGCCATTTTGAAGTAGTCTCCTTGAGGGAAAGGGGGAACCAATAAATCCATTTTGTAGAGTCCTTTTTCTTTTTATGGGCTTTGCACGAAAAGAGTTGCAGGTAGGATCTAGGATCCCCATGCCATCATACCAATGAAAAATTGGTATGTCGTCATCGTTGTCTGTTTCATAATCCGAAGGAAGGAAGTCGGACAGGGCGTACGATTTCTTTTCTTTATTTTGCCCCTTCAACAGTTGTTGAAGGGCTTTTCGATCCTTCAATGTGAAGGAATCATGATATTGGTCCCCCTCCATTGTAGAGGTTTCCTTGGGTTTCTTGGTCTTCGTAGGTCTTTTCTTGGCTTTGGTGGGTTCGCCATGTGACGAGCAAGAGTCGACCGCCTCAGGCTCTTGGCTAAGGGCGTCGATTCTTGCGTCGATTTTTGCCTCGAATTCACTACACAAGTTTTCTAACTCTTCTTTTTTGCATTTGAGTTGAGATTTTGAAATCTTTTTTGAAAGGGAACTTCACGAGTGCGAGGCTCGGCTAGTCACTTCATTGGAGCCTGAACTAGATATGACTCAACAAATTTTGAACACTTTTGGAAAATTTTTGCAAAGTTTTGTTTGTTTTATCGAAGTTTTTAAGACTCGAGTCCCACTGGGCATGCCAAAAAGTTGTAGGCGTAAAAATTTCCAATCCTAGTTTTTGAGACCGGAAATGGACTTTTTCGCACCTAAGTTTGTTTCTGAGGGCGTGCCAGCTAGCTTGCTCAAGCTAGCGAAGATTTTTGAAATATTCTCACTTTTCTAGCGATTGTGGGAAAGCAGGATCTTTTCGTTTAAACTTTCTTGAACCAATCAAGGGTCAGTTTAAACGCTTAAAAACTTCGTTTTTACAAAACTCTTAAAAATATCAGTGTTCGAACCTAAGTCTTTGGAGTTTTAGCTATTTAGGCCTGATATGTGTGTGCACATGTGGCTTATTTTCAACGTGGTTTGTGTGTAGATTTGGGGCTTCTTTGAAAGCTAACGAATCCAAGGATGCAAAAATCTTTTCAGGTTTTGAAATGATGATGTGAGCTAGGCTCGAATTGAAAGGGCAACTCACACAACTTTCACAAATGTAAATACCCCAAATTGAAGTGCAACTCACGCAACTTTCACAAATGTAAATACCCGAAATCTAAAACAACTCACGCGACTTAATGTAAATCCACACAAAGGAAAATGCAACTCGACGTGAAGTAAACTCACACAACTTGAAAATATATAAATACGTTGTATCCTAAGAGCGAAAAGGCTCAATGTGTGTGAGAGTGGAGAGCGGAAAGGCTCGAGTGCTTTTGTGTGAAATTGAAATGACAACTCACACAGCTTTCACTAAAGTAAATACCCAAATTGAAATATATACTTTAGCTTAAGAGCGGAAAGGCTCAATGCACGTGTGTGTAAGTGTGAAATTTAAATGACAACTCACATGACTTTCACTAAAGTAAATACCCAAATTGAAATATATACTTTAGCTTATGAGCGGAAAGGCTCAATGCACGTGTGTGTAAGTGTGAAATTTAAATGACAACTCACACGACTTGAATGTAAATCCACTTGGAATTGAATTGCAACTCACACAACTTTCACTAAAGTAAATACCCAAATGGAAATATATACTTTAGCTTAAGAGCTGAAAGGCTCAATGTGTGTGCAATATAAGGGCGGAAAGGCTCAAGTGCACGTGGGTGTCCTTTGTGTGCAATTAAGAGCGAGAAGGCTCAAGTGCACGTGTGTGGATGTGTATCAAGCACAAATATTACATTTCGGGGGAGACTTCACTCCATTATTACAACCCCGTATCGAATTGAATTTAATCTTAAGCAAGTAATGTAAAACTGAATGTAAATAAACACTTACAAGTGGTCAGTTTTGCCTCTCGAGTCACTCGGGTCCGTCCTCCTAGGTAGCCACGAGATAGGTCCCTTTAGGTGGGCTCCGACGTGAGGCTTGGGTATGGTTTTACTTGGGCAAGGCCAAGTGTTTTAGGGCTTGGTATGGGCTGGGTTCGACCAAAGGTTTAGGTTAGGTTATGGTGGGTATGGTCCCAAAACCTTTTCTTGAGATATTTGAAAAATATTTTTATTTTTGGGTGTTTACAAGACTGCATATAGTAGTAGACTAGATGGATAAGGAGATCTGTTGTATGTGGTAATAGACCATACATTACCGAGATCTTTTATCAAGCATTGGAAGCCAAACACAAAGAGCTTGTACATGCCTTTGTAGTGCGATAATGGATACATAGCCTTCGGGCCGTGCCATCCACCTTCCATAGGTGTGTTGATTCCTCTCGAAAGTCAAGTCGTGGTAATTCTAGGAGAAAACCATCCTCAGCTTAGGGGGAGTTCAAAACTTCCCTTGCTTATCATGTCACCAAACCTATGAGTCAAACCTAGGAAAACCCTTGGTCAACCCTCCCAAGTTCATCCTAAAACCTAAGTGTGTCGTGTGCATAAAGGGGCTGTCTAAGGCTTGCCCGTTCAAGACCATGTCAACCCTAGAAAAGACTAAAGCCAAAATCCTCCCCAAGTCCATAAACAAAAAAATGTTTGAGCATGACATGGACGACACCAAATTCCAAGGCCATCCACTTTATAAAACATTTTCAAAATTGAAGAAGCCTTGGAATATGATGTTGAACATGGGTTACATGCCTTATCAAGGCTTAGGGAGCCAAAACAAAGGTCGTCTAGAACCCATAGCATCAAACCCAAACCCAAACCGGTATGGAATAGGCTACGCCCCATCCATACCACCGAACCTCCACCTATGACCATTTGGGTCAAGGGTGCCCTAGAACCTTCTAACACCGAAATGACTTAGACCTCTTGTTTAGAGCCTAATTCATGGTGTTTTCTTTGTAGGTTTGATGGAAGACCCCACCACATCCGAAAACCCAAAAATAATAGAAAATTTCGAAAATACCAAAAAGAATGTGATCTGCATTTTCCCTCCTTCCATTTCTTTGCAAAAAGCTAAAAAAATCGAAAATTTTGAAAATACCAAAAAGAATGTGGTTTTTGTTCCTTCCTTGTGTTTACAAAAAGCCAAAAAAATTGAAAAGCCTGAAAATACCAAAAACAAGGTTTTGTACATTCCATCTCCAATGGTCAATTTTGAAAAACTCAAAAAAATTGAAAATTTTGAAAAACCCAAAAATGTTGTCTTTGGGAAAAACCCTAGTCATTTGGAAACTGTAATTACTCCAAAATCGTGTGCTTTGCCTAACACTTCCATAGAACCTAAGATTCTTGAGAGTGATCAAACCAAGGAGGAAGATCCTCTCATCCATGAGAAAGATCCCCTCATCAATGAGGAAGATCAAGCCTCCGAGCTTTCCGAGTTTCATAAAATCCTTGACTTAGAAAAACTTTCGAATTCCATAGGAGGGAATTTTGTAGAAATCAATCTAGGAAGTGAGTCCAATCCCAAGCATGTTAAAATAGGTGCATGTTTGCATGAGCATGAGAAGACATCATTCATTGCATTTCTCAAGTCATATGTAGATGTGTTTGCAAGGACCTACGAAGACATGCCGGGTCTAGACCCAAAAATAGTAGAGCATCGTCTTCCCCTAGAGCCGAATGCTAAATCCATAAAGCAAAAGCTTAGAAAGATTCACCCCGAAGTGCACACACAAGTGAAAGAGGGTTTGGAAGATCTTTTAAAAGCCGGATTTATAAAACCCATTGCGTACTCTGAATGGCTTTCAAATATTGTTGTAGTTCGAAAATCCAATGGGAAAATTCGGATTTGCATTGATTTTAGAAATTTGAACAAAACCACTCCAAAAGACAATTTTCCTTTACCAAACATTGATTTGATAGTAGATAGCTCTGCAAATCATGAAATGTTTTCTTTTATGGATGGCTATTCGGGTTATAATCAAATTAAGTTAGCGCCAAAAGATCAAGCAAAAACTGCTTTTACTAGACCTTGGGGCACATACTGTTACATGGCTATGCCATTTGGTTTGAAAAACGCCGGTGCCACATACCAAAGAGCTATGACTACTATCTTTCATGATCAAATTCATGAGCTCTTGGAAGTATATGTGGATGATCTTTTGGTGAAATCAAAAACCCGATTTACTCACATTGAGTCTTTGCAAAAAGTTTTCGAAAGACTTAGGCTTTACAAAGTGAAACTAAACCCTCAAAAATGTGTATTCGGGGTAGAATCAAGTAAGGTTTTAGGCTTTATGGTGAGCCAAAGGGGCATTGAAGAAGACCCCTCTAAGTGTCGAGCCATCATAGATATGCCTCCATCATCCAATTTGACCCAAATCCGAAGCCTCCAAGGTCGCCTCCAAGCCATTAGGATGTTCCTTTCAAACTTAGCAACAAGATGCGAACCTTTCAACATGCTTTTGCAAAAAGGGGTAAAATTTTTGTGGGATGATGAGTGTCAAAAAGCTTTCGAAATATTGAAAACTTATTTGATAAATCCTCCAATTTTGAAACCTCCAAAGCAAGGAAAACCTTTACTACTTTACATTTCCATACATACGAATGCATTGGGTGCTTTATTAGCTCAATATGAGGATGATAGCCACAAAGAGTATGCCATTTATTACATTTCGAAAACTCTATTGGCATATGAAAGGAATTATCAAGCCATGCAGAAAACGTGCTTGGCATTGGTGTGGGGCTTGCCAAAATTTTAGACACTATTTCCTAGATCATGAGATATGGATAGTCTCTAAGCTTGATCTGATCAAGCACCTATTTGAAAAACCTATCCTGACGGGTAGGCTTGGTAAATGGCAGCTCCTCTTAATGTAGTATGACTTGAAATATCACCACCAAACCTCCATTAAGGGACAAGCCTAGTTGATCATGTGGCCGAGTTCCCCTTGGAAGAAACATATCCCATACTTGATGAAATGCCCGATGAAGGCATATTTGCAAACGATTTTCAAAACCATGTTTTAGCAAAATGTCTTAATGAAAACCAAGTATGGAAAATGTACTTTGATGGGGCATGTAACCAACAAGGGGCAGGTGTTGGAGTCATCCTTATATCCCCCGAAAAGGGAGAGATCCCCATTGCAATTCGTCTAGATTTTGAGTGTTGAAATAATGTGGTCGAATATGAGGCTCTCATACAAGGCCTAAAAATCTTGAAAAATCTAGGGGTATCATGCATTGAAGTCTTTGGAGACTCTTTACAGGTTGTGAACCAAGTTTTAAAAATTTGACAGGTCAAAAACGAAAAACTCATTCCATACCACAAGTTGGCCACCAAGTTGGTCAATTCTTTCAAGTCATGCACACTCACTCACATAGGAAGAGAGGACAACACCATAGCAGATGCCCTCTCCTCTTTAGGATTTGCTTTAAGGGTCGATCCCACCTTGGGAACCTGATCCTTAGAGATATGGCACTCACCCATTCCATCCACCCATGATTTAGAGATTTGCCAAAGCCAAAAATTCAAATGACAAACCTTGGTTTTATGACATTAAAAACTTTTTAGAAAATGGAGGATTTCCCGAATATACTTCTTCAAAAGATCAAGCTTTCATTAGAAAAATTTCAACCCGGTATGTAACATTGGGAGGGGTGCTTTACAAGAAAAGATTTATGGGCATCTAGTTGCGATGTGTGGACCTTGAAGAGGCTAGGACCATAATGCATGAATTCCATGATGGAGAGTGTGGTGGCCATGTCAATGCAAATATGATGGCCGTGAAGATACTTAGGGCCGGTTATTTTTTGTCCACCCTAAAGTAAGATTGCCATGATCATGTTAGAAAATGTCATCAATCTCAAGTACATGGTCATGTCATTCATACCCCATCGTCCGCTTTACATTCTATCATAAGCCCATGGCCTTTTGACATGTGGGCATTTGACATCATAGGACCCATAACCCCGAATGCATCCAATGGACATAGGTTCATCCTAGCAGCCACCGAATATTTCTCTAAATGGGTTGAAGCTACATCCTTGGCTAATGTCCAAGGACAACATGTAGTGGCATTCATTAAGAAAAATATCCTGGCCCGATTTGGAGTTCCAAAAGACCTTGTGTCTGATAATGGCACCCCATTCAAGAATGAGAAGATGAAAAAGTTGTGTCACATATGGCATGACTCAACACTTCTCATCGCCCTACTACCCTCAAGGCAACGGCCAAGCCGAAGCCACAAACAAAACCCTCATAAGCATCATTGAGAAAACCATAGAAAAGGGTAGGACATGGTGCAAACATGAAAATTTCCACTCCTAGTTTTATGAAACTCGAAGTGAACTTTTTCGTGCTTACGCTTTTGCAAGTGTGCCAGCTAGCTTACTCAAACTAGCGAAGGTTTTTGAAATGATTTTCTGACTTTGGCGATTGTGGGCAAGCGGACTCTTTTCGCTTAAACCTTCTTAAACCGATGCTCAAGGGTCAGTTTAAGCACTTAGAAACTTCGATTTTTCAAACAAGTATTTACTTCAAACGATAAGTGTTTTGACGAATTCAGTTCGAGTACTCTTTGCAATCTTTATTACGGAGTTGGATGTCCCTACTTTTCTTGCAAGTTTTATCTGTTTAGGCCTGATGTGTGTGTGGAATGTGTGACCTAATTTCAGCGTGGTTTGAGAGAGGGTTCGAGCGATTTTTGGAAGCGAGCGAATGCAGGAATGTTGAAAATCTTTTTGGGTTTTCGAGAATGATGATGTGAACTCACCCGAATTGAAATTGCAACTCACACTGCTTTCACGAAAGTAAATCCACCCGAATTTAAGTGCAACTCTACTTTTACAAAAGTAAATTCACACGAATTTAACTGCAACTCTACTTTCACAAAAATAAACTCACACGAATTGAAATGCAACTCTACTTTCACAAAAGTAAACTCACACGAATTGAAATGCGACTCTACTTTCACAAAAGTAAACTCACATGAATTTAAGTGTGACTCACTCGACTTTCACAAAGTAAACCCACATGAATTTATATATATATGTTTATCCTAAGAGCAGAAAGGCTCGAGTGCACGTGAGTGTAAAGAGCTAAAAGGCTCGAGTGCTCATGAGTGTACTTGTGTACAATTTAAGAGCGGAAAGGCTCGAGTGCACGTGGGTGTACTTGTGTACAATTTAAGAGGGGAAAGGCTCGAGTGCTCGTAGGTGCGATTACTCGACTTTCACAAAAGTAAACTCATACGAATTTAAGTGCCACTCACTCTGCTTTCACGAAAGTAAATTTACCTGAATCTAAGTACAACTCACACGACTCTCACGAAGTAAATTTACCCGAATGTAAGTGCAACTCACACGACTCTCACGAAGTAAATTTACTCGAATTTAAATGCAACTCACACGACTTTCACGAAGTAAATTCACACGAACTGAAATATATATATATATATATATATATATATATATATATATTTTAAGAGCAAAAAGGTTTGAGTGCGTGTGAGTGTAAAGAGCAGAAAGGCTCGAGTGTTCGTGGGTGTATTCGTGTTCATCCACCAGATAAGAGCGGAAAGGCTCAAGTGCTCGTGGGTGCGATCGTGTTCATACACGAATATTACAACCCGGGGAGAGACTTCGCTCCATTAATACAACCCCGTTACGAATTTAATTTAAAAGAAAAAGCAGCTTGAAATAAAGTTTTGAAAGACTTATACTTTTCCCCTAACTCGAGCTCAGGATTTTGCTAGGTCAAGTCCACCCCACCCCAAGATGGTGTTGATGTGGTTCCACCAAGTTGAGCCAGGTGATTAGCCCCAAGTTTCGGTGCTTGGTAGGTGCAGCCGGTCCAAGTGATGCAGCTGGTTCTGGTTTTTCAAGGTGAGTCGGTTTAGATGGGGCAGCACTAGGTTCCAAGGTGGGTCAATGATGTAGCCCAAGTCGGTTTAGGTGGGGGCAACTAGGTTGGCTTTGGTGGGGCAAGGGCAGCAAGTGAGCACGGTCAAGTCGGGCCACCCAAGGTAGGTTTCAATGCAAGGTCGGTTCAGCCAAGGTTCGGCCAGCATCCATTCAACGGGGGTTCGACTGGGTTTGGTCAAGGTAGGTCAGAGGCTTACCTTGGTTGCAGCCTTGGTTCGGTCAAGCTTGAGTCTTGATGCAGTTAGTCCACCTTAGTTGAAGCCACCTAGCCCAAGTCGATCTCTTCTTGGTTGCAGCCCACCACTAGGTCAAGCCAACAAAGTTGCAACCCACTTAGCCCTAGGTCAAAACAACATGGTTAAGCCCACCTTTGTTGACTTTCACTCACTCTCTCTCTTCCTTTCCCCCAAGCTCCAAATGGCCAAGAATGTGCTCACGTGAATCCCCTTGGCCCTATTTATAGGCCAAGGGTGGTTCTTGGTTTTGGGTTTGGATCCTAGGATCCAAACTCAAAATGGATCTGGATCTGGATTTTTTTGTCCAGATCCAATCCAAAAACTTTTTTTGAGTCCTTCTTTGGTGCACGAAACAGATGATTTTTGAGCGGTCTCCGGTTCCTCGGTGACCCATTTTTAGGTTGGGTTTTTCCTAGTCCTTTTGTCTGGCCAATTTCTCACTTTCAGGACTTTTTGTCATTTGGTTTTTTGGTCTGTCTAGTCCCGTTTGGAGTTTTCACTTGATAAGGCCAATCTTGGATTTTCCAACGAACTTTTGATTTTCGTTTTTACAGGCCTGGTACTTGATCTCTTACACGGCTTCATCGGGGTCTTGGCTTCTTCTTTTGTATTTTGGAGCTGAATTCTGATTTTGATATGGATGTTAGTTTTGATTTTTTGCCACGTTCTTATCCGGACCGGCTGAGCCTCTCCTTTACTTTTTGACCCGATCTTGAGCTGCTTTTGGATCGGGTTTCACCTGTTTGTTTGAGCTACTTTACAAACCTTGGGTTTTTGGTGTGGGTTTGAAAACCTTTATTTTGAAAGATTTTCTGAAAAAAAGTTTAAAACTTCAAAATTTCGGGGTTTTTATAAGTTCAAAAGGCTGGGAGCTGGTTTTCGAAATTCAAGGGTTTGTTGAAAACATTCCCATTTTGGGGTGTTTACAGATGCCCCTCTTTGGCATTTATCTAAAGGTATTTGGATAATGTAAAAGAAGATAACACCCCTTTTGTCTTTTTCCCTGGATCTTTCCTCGAGAATAGGGATCATTCGAGCTTTCTAAAAACCCTTTTCCTTATGATAGGTAAGAGGGGATTTGCGCCAAAGGGGACTTGGCCTGTTGTGGTCCTAGTCCTAATTGGGATCATGTATTTGACGACCATGTGTGCATGCATGAACATGAGTGGGTGACATGGATGATATGCTGGAGAAAATGATTTTCTAGAGACCCTAATCATGCAATGATGGAACTTGGGAGGCTTACGAAGGCCGGCTGCCCCAAGTGCGCTGGTCTCATGTTGCTTGATGTTCGGGGTTTTCCAAATTTGATTTCGAAAGAGGAGAACCCTTTTAGCTTCAATCACAAGGATTTTTAGCTTCTTGTGCTTCCCTTCCCTTGAGTCTTAATACCCACTACTTTAGGAGAGGTTTTAAGTAGACTTGTTTGATCAATTGGGACAAACGCGAGTGTTTTCTAAGTTGGACCTTCGATCGGGTTATTGGCAAGTGCGCATTACGGACGGGGATGAGGTAAAGACGACTTGCGTCACACGGTATGGTGCCTACGAGTTTCTAGTCATACCGTTTGACTTGACAAATGCCCCTGCGACCTTCTCGACCCTGATGAACAAGATATTTTACCCGTTCTTGGACAACTTCATGGTGGTCTACTTAGACGACATCGTGGTATATAGTGCCTCTATACCACAATATATTTGTCACTTACGGACGGTATTCAAGGTGCTACGTGATAATGAATTATACGTCAAACGGGAGAAATGCTTATTTGGAAAACCGGAGATTGATTTTCTAGGGCATGTTATTGGTAATGGAAAACTCTGGATGGATGCGGAAAAGATCAAGGCAATTGAGGAGTGAGTTCATCCATCAAATCTATCAGAACTTCGGTCGTTCCTCGGCTTGGCAAACTACTACATACGCTTCATCGAGGGGTACACTGCCATAGCTTCACCTCTCATGACCCAGCTGAAAAAGAGCCAACGTTGGGACTGGAATGAAAATTGTCAACATGCGTTTGATCAATTGAAGATGGTTGTTACGCGAGAACCTGTTCTAAGATTGCCTGATCATTCGAAGCCTCTTGAAGTACAAACTGATGCCTTGGACTATGCCTTAGGTGGAGTGCTTATATAGGAGAGGCACCCCATCGCTTATGAAAGCCGCAAGCTGAAAGACACGGAGAGAAGGTACTCTGTGCATGACAAAGAAATGACTGTTGTAGTTGCCTTCGCCTCTGGCGCCACTACCTCCTGGGAAAACCATTCGTTGTGAAAATGGATAACGTTGCTACAAGTTATTTTCAGACTCAAAAGCGTGTGTCCACTAAGCAGGTGAGGTGGCAACAATTTTTGGATGAATTTGATATGATTATTGGGTATAAGTCAGGCAAGCTGAATTCCATTGCTAATGCTTTAAGTCGAAAGCCAAACTTTCTCGTCGCTATTCAAGAGGACGCTAGTGACAATGCCTATCACACTAGGAGCGATCTACTAGACCGCATCCATGCTGGTTTGGAGAGTGACGATATGGCAAAGCAATTGCAAGCACTAGTTGATGAAGGTAAAACTAGGCGCTTCTAGAAACAGGACGGATTACTACTGACTAAAGGCAGACGTATCTACGTACCTCGTAGAGATAATTTAAGAAGGGACATTTTACGAGAATACCACGACTCTCCATGGGCCGGGCATCCTGGAATGGAACGCATGCTCGTTTTGGTGGATTGAGCTTATTATTGGCCTCAGATGAAATTTGATGTTGAAACTTATGTGCAGACTTGTTTGATTTGTCAGCAGGTTTATTGGAGCCCCTACCGGTGCCTACGCGACCTTGGGAAAGTGTATCGATGGACTTTATTCTGAATCTGCTGAAGTCCAATGGATGCCAATCTTGGCAGCCCCCATGAACTGCATAGCTGAGAAGACCGCATAACTCTTCGTAAAAAACGTAGTCAAGTATTGGGGACTACCGGCCAATATTATCAGTGACAGGGATGCCCGCTTTACAAGCAATTTCTGGAGGGAAATATTTCGTTTACTTGGTTCGAAATTATTCTTCTCGACTAGTTGCCATCCCCAGATGAATGCCTTGCTTGAGGATTATCTAAGGCACTATGTAAGATCCAACCAAGAGGACTGGATGGAATGGATTGATATCGCACAATTCTCGTATAATCTGCATCGTAGCGAGTCTATTGGGAAAAGCCCCTTCGAGATGGCCACAGGACAACAGCCGCAGACACTGCACACCCTCGAAGTTCGGGTAGTTGGAAACAAGTATGATAGATAACACAGGCGTTTTATATTCCAAAGAGTGAGAACAACTCTCAATCCTCTGGTCCATATTCGGAAGACGGAACTGATTGGTATCACTTTAAAAAATCTGGCCTTGGGGTCTCCTTAACCTCATGTTGGAAATAGCAAAGGATCAGATATTGAAAAAACCAGTCCAAGGGACACATTTTTAACCAACATTATGCAAAAATAACAACTCAAAGCGCGCACACACAATGGATGGATATTTCTAATAAGTGGTCGTAATTAGGAAATCATTTCCCACATATGTACTCCATGAGTTTAGAAAAAGTATGCCATGTTTTGTCATCCAACACATCAGTCAAGCTCTTAACAAGTATCGGTTAGAAGTTTGGATTACAAGGAATCAATTAGATATGCTTCAAATGGATCATAATGTAAAACAATTAACAAAGGATAATCATCTAAGCTAGTGTAGTAGAAGAAATATTGGAAAAGCTTGGAGTTTCGAGAAGAGAGACTCCAATCGGAGTTCGGGCAGAGTTATCCGGCAGTCTCCAACTCGGAAAAATTCAACCATAACTCCAGAACCGATTCGGAAGGCCATCTACAGTCTTGATTGGTTGGGTTTTCCCATTCGAAGGCTGCTAACAGCAATATGTCCATACTTTCCATTTGAAGTTGGCGATCGTATTAACATTGTTTCCATAAATGACTTCCAAATGGGCAGACTTTTGCCACTTAATGATTTTTAGCCATGAACTAAGATTTTACTTGTATATCGAAATACATCTATATCGTAATGGCCCAACAATATGATGCATATAGTAGCATATTATAAACCTTATAAAAATCAAAGCAAGTGATATACATGTTGATATATACACGCTCAGATCGATACCTTATATGACTTAAACTCATTAACATTGACTACATGATGCCTCTTGCATGTTTGGCACACCCACAGCTTCATCATGATCACTATTTACTAGTTATAACCAATTACGGCAATAATGGCTCAACACAGGACCCAGGCGAAACCTTTTAGGCCTTTGACCAGGTGTAGTGCAGGTTTGCAATATGATACTAGACCCGTAACGGGTCTGATAGAATAATCTATCCATAAACGGGATTTCTGAAATTTCAGACTATTAATGGATTTTAAGAATTTTGAGAATCTTATTGGGGTTGAAACTGGAGTATTGGATATCCTATCCCGTTGTCATGCCAGAAAAAGATCCAATTCCATACCCAATCGCATGGATAATGGAACTGATACGGGTCAAAAAGTTGAGGTTTGGGTATGGAGTGGGTAAAGGTCAAGAAATTGAGGTTCAGAGATAGGATTGTGTTACTATCCTTGACCCCTCCACAATGCCATCTCTACTCTTAACAAAGATCTTCAATCTTCTAGAGAATTGGTATATGTTAATGGCTTTTAATGGGGTTCGAGTATTTGAGTCCAAACAACGTTATGGTCTTCCTGCCTGGTGAGTGAGTGCGTGCATGTCTTAACAATTGTCTATCAGTATCTCTAGCATACATTTATCTGTGTAGATTAATTATCTAGCTATCAGTGAGTGCATGCACGTACAAACAGGATTGTGTACTATCCTTATTGTCGTCGTTTTTCTTCAAGTTATCGGTGAAGAAGAATCATGTACATTAATTAGCCCTAGATTCTACTAGTGTTTGACATTACTAATTCAGATTTTAATTACCTCATTCTTCTACATTATCTCACTCTAATTAACTCAGGATCATGGGTCTCAACATTGATTTTGGATATAAAAAGGCAACTAATTCGCTAACATGAGGCATGAACCTCTTTTGATGATAGTGAACTCTTGCCATGATATTCTATCCTGTAAAAGTGTATACTCAGTTTATCCTGATCGTATGTCAACTAGATATTGGACTTGCTGAGAGACAACTGGTTCTTATACTTTTATGTCATGCTATGAGAATAATGTTGATGTGATATTCACGTTCTATAGCGTTACCGAACTCAAATAAATTCTAATTTAGATTAATTGCCTGCCACCACATTTTGCTTCGGTGATGTATGAGTCAACCATATTCAGCATGCATGGCACTAATTCAATTATGGATCCCATGCCTAGGATTGGATTTTCCGTCTTCTGGATGACTTTGGTTAACATTTGCAGAAGAGTGAACATACAGATCCCTCTGTAGAAAAAAGAAAGATACAGATCCAAGGATTTATTGGTTTGATAAGCAACATTTGAGAAAGTATTTTTTCAAAATACCTTGGCATCGGCTTAACAACCCAGTTATCAAAAGTAGGCGATTGGCATACTCTATGAACTAAAATCACACAAAACTATACCATCACAAGCACTAATTGAGGTTTTCGAGGTGGTCTTTAGTTACCATTGTGCTCTATCTTGTGTTACATTAATACTTAAATATAATATTAAGCTTGTAGTTAAATATATTCTTATTCTTATAAGTGTGTCAAAATCCCTTCATCTCTAAGGTTTCTTTTAATAAAAATGGTTCATAATATCAGATTTGTCCTGTTCGTTGTGGTTAATATGAAGTCCATTTTAGATCTTTATTTGGCCCACATATGTTTCAACCAATTTATATTTCTTTTTATCTCAGATCAGGTTTTGGTGTCTCCAACTTGGCCTACAACCAACCAAACTCCCCTATACTGACATTCTTACTATTGTACTTACTTTGATTAATATTTCGGGAGTCTCACTGGTTCCGAATCAGATCCGAGAATGGACTTATTAACCAAAAATCAACTTAACCTAAACCCACAGCTATAAAAAAAAGAATTTACATCATTAAAGTTAGGTTTTATTAAATAAATATGCAACACTATTGTAACCCGGCCCATACAAACGATCTGACATCTTTGTACATATCACTGTTTAAGAACTATTATGTATCAGACAAAAGGCAGCTGGGACTAAACAAATTAAAGTGGATAGGAGGATGGAGTATTTTGGTAATGGTTGATGTCTTGGATCCACCTTGTAAGTTGTCTAAACTTAATTGTGCATTACAGGATGCGTAGGATTTAATTCGCCTTCAGTAATCTTAATCTTAATTTTCTCCCTGTTATAGCTTTGCCTTCTGCCATTCAAATCTGACTTCCAGCCGGCGGAATTAAGCAACCGAACCCAAGATTATGGACTCAAGTTCATATAACCAGCTCCTCCAACAGATGTTATATCAAATACGATCATCGAACTGCTGGAATAGCATTTTTTGGTCTACCGGATTGTTTCTACCAGCAGTTGGAAAATGTCCGATTTCCACTAGTGGTGGGGCCAAGAAACCGAGATGAAGGAAGATTATCCTAAATCTGGTGAAACCTTTGTCGAGTTACCTTTGGTTCTTCTTGCTCGTTTAGGTTAGTTGTGGTTAGACATGGTGGTTCCTAACTGGTCCGGTGGTTTCAATCGGAACCGAACTGGCCAGGTTAGAAACTGGTTGAACTCAGAACTAGAACGGAGCTCAAAACTGGGGGACCACTCGATTAGGTTCAAGGTTCACTTTTTATAAAACCAGTACTAGACTCAAACGGAAACCGTTAGTTCCAAACCATCGGTTCCGGTATTTTTTAAATTGTTTTTATAATCTTTAATTTTTTAATAAAATTATCAGTTCTAGATGGTTCCCGAACTGCCTTGGGCTAACTCGATTACAGTTCCAGGTCCCGAAATAACAGGACACGTCTAGTTGAGAGTATAACCCAATAAACATCAGATATTAAAGTTGGTTGAATGCATGTCGCCAACCTCAATATGAGAAAAGATTGGCTTCCGGACATGTCTTAAGTCACCTAAATTAAGCATTATCTCGCACAAAGCGCAACAGGTCACCTGGCTAGCTGGACGACTCACAAGTTAAAGGTTGTGAGTTTGATGCCTATGGCGTGCAGCTGGGTTCAGCCTCCCCATCGTACCAAAAAGAAAATAGTGGAGGTTACCTCAACATTTAGCAACCACTGACGGTTTAGTAACCAGCAAGAAAACCCGTCGAAAATATCTACAAGATAATTTTTTCGCAGTGGCCGCAATCGCAAACTAATTCCATCTATTGCTGCACAACCTCCGGTTTTAATTTGAAGCAAAGGTAGCTTTTCCCTTTCTTCACCAACTCCAGATCAGTCTCCGTCTCGTTCTTCTCTTACTTTTTAGTTAGGTCAAACTTGTCGGAAATGAAGATCAACGCCGAACTAAGGTGCATATCAAGTTAGGGCACGTTAAAGAAATGATGAAGATGGAAACAAGGAGGGAAGAAAAAGACCCACCATAATGACATGCTGTAGCTTAACCTCCGCCCCGCCCTTCTCCTTTTCTCTGCTCCAGAGACGTGAAGACAATCATTCCCAGTCATCTGGGGTTTTACCAAAATCCCACTATGACTCTGCTGGGCTTGCAGAGAGCACGAGTTTGCTCCCCTGAGGGTGAGCTCAGGTGGTTGTGAGAAAATCCACCATCATTTATGTCCTTGAAAGAAAACAAAAGCATTGATAAAAACAGAAAATCTATCATCATTAAGGGGCAGGAACTTTTCAAGCAGAACCAGAAGCTCGAGTGCCTATTCCATCGTTGACGCTGCGAAGAACTGGAAGTACGGGAACATCCATATTATAGGGATTCTGGATTCCAAATTAAAGTGGAACAAGGAGTCGCACCCCTCTTTTTTCAGTGCCCGTTCAGCTGTTGGGTCAATTTCGAAAAGGTCGTACCATTTCCTCTAGCAACAAAAACACAAAACTGTAGAACTATGAAACCATGTTTCCCATGACCAGGAGTTCAGAGCTAAAAGTTCCATAAGTTTTGTAAAGATCCAAAACACTAACGGGCCCTATAGATGGCCTTTCACAATTATTCGACCCAGGTCCCACATTTTGCTAACATGGAAGCCAAAAAGGTTGGAAAAATTAAAATTAAGCAGCAATCCTTAGAGGTGAGTTTCTTCCATGAAATGGCAGAAGTAAAAGTCCAATATTCCCTAGTGATTGATCATATACACTCTGGTTATACGCATTTGATATGTTACTGGCTATATGTTATGTATATTTGTTATGCCATGTGAAGTAGGCAATGTAGAGTAGTTTGAGTATATGGAGGACATGTTATGATTTATGTTGACAAATGTTTTCCTTGGCGAACTTGGCAGCCGGGAGATGCACTTGAATGTGTTCAGTACCGGCAAGGAGAGTATAAAACTTGACAAACTTCGCACAAAATCTTCCCATATCAATACTCCAAGCAAACGACCTCGGTGAGTACCTCCAAGCTGTGCTGGACTTGATCATGGGCGAGGTAAAGGAGAGACCTCACTCATAATCTGAAGAAAATAGGCTGTCTTAATCTTTTTTGTGAATATATATATATATATATATATGTATGTATATATAGGCCTCTTATTACTTGAATTCCATCTCACTGAACTTCCACACTATCCTAAAACCTTATAGGTATGTCATTGCTTTCAAGGGACAACTTTTAGTAATCATAAGATTATTGTGAGTCTATTCTAAAGATATAAGATCGTTGATATGCTCACTGTTAGCATGTTAGGTCCAGATCAAAGGGTAAAAAATTGAAAGGTTTCCCTGCATTAATATAGTTTATGTTGTGGATGTGTTTACCCTTGATGCTACCACAACGCTAAATAAAGTATTTTCTTGGGTTAGGACTTTGATTGCATTAGAAAAGAAAAGGTCAAAGAAGTTTTGTTTCGTGAAGTAAGAAACAAAACTGGATCACCCGTCCAAATATGCTTACTTTCCGGCTTAGGGTTCCAAATTTCCCTCTAAGATTGGCTACATCTACCTAAAGGAATTGGTCAGCAACTGGATACGTATTTAAATATTGGCATGAAGGGTTTAATTTGCTGGTATTGTAGCTGGTTAATTTTTTCTTTGTATAAAATCCGAAAGAATTTATTCGTGAAAATATCAAGTGTGGAAACTTTATTGTGAGAATTCGGTTCTGGGTACTAGATATGGGCCTCGACCCGAACCCAAACCGCAAGCCATTACGGCCAGTTGCTGACCGTTGACGTCACCCTGATTGTAAAAGTCGCCGATTATGGAGATGCATGTCAACGCCATCAAAGGGCGGGAGTAAGGGTCGAGAGCTCGTCTCAACGGTTTGAGAATAATTCCCCTTTGATAATGAACCGAGGGATGCCGAGAAATGAAAAAAGATGTTGGAGTCGGCAGGATTTTATAAGGTAAACACCCCTTCTCGTTTCATTTTCGAACCAAAGCTCGGTCAACCAATCGGCACAGACCAAGAAAGCGAAGGGACAGATAGCAGGCCATCGGAAAGTAAGGGGATCCCGGCGATTCTTAACCGGCCCTTCCCCTCCTTTATTTGCATCGGTTTTCCCAGCTAGCCACCGCTCACCTAGAACATCTCTTAGCTGCCTTTGAGTGGAGAACGTCCGCTGGGCTTGGGGCCACCAGAAAAGCATCGAGAATGCTGGATTTGGGTAGGTAACAGGGACGGATATGTGGCCTAAGGCAGTATCATGTCGGGTTGGACACGAAGCTACTTTCAGGTAGCTTGTGGTTATGGATCTAATTGAGGCGTATGGGCACAGTTGATTGGATCCGGTTTGGTATATGGATCTGGATCCATAAAAAGATCCGAACTATTATACAATGGATCCAGGTAGGAACCAAATGGATCCAAGTTGATTTCTCGAACAGTTTTCTGTCTGTTTTGACTCGGCTGTTGATACCGTCTGAAGCGTCAGGTTCGTATTTCTATTGTTTACCATGAACCTATTTCTATTGGGAATTAAGGAACAAATCTAAGTGATTTTATACTAGAAAAAGTAGGATATAGGATCTTTATCAGATCTGATTAGGGTAGTTTGTTCAATTTGGAGTTCTTTGGCTCTTGATTTTGTTTGTTTAGTTTGGGGATTATTATATGCACACTCTTTTTACTATCTACGTATTCTTTTTTCAAAAAAATACCAAAATTACCTTTCTTCACTTTCTCTCTCCACTCACACCCAATTCCAGTATTTCTCTCCTCTCTCACCCAATTTCCATAAGGGTGGATCTCTTTACTCTAGTGACTAATGTTTCAATCAGTTTTTACGCTATTGCCTTCTTCATAACTCAGCAATGTATATTCTTAAGAATCTCATTCAAGAAAAAGAAATAACAATCAAGAACAAGACCAAAATTCAAAATAAAATCAATAACAAGAAAAAGAACAATAACAACAATAAGAATAAGGAATAAAAGAATAAGAAAAAGAAAAATCAAGAAACATACAAAAATCAAAAATAATGAAAAGACATGCTTGTGCATCTCCCTAACGAGAAAAACATAGCTGAGGCATTCTCCTATGTTGGAGAGTCATGCTTGTGCCGGGTTTTGAGTCAGTAATTTGACCTCATTTTTTCATTTTCATTTCAGTCGAAAATGAAATCAATACATCAAATAAACGATAAAAATACATCAAATCAATGAAATATTCTACCAAATCACTTAAACCCTTTTCGAATCGGCTCTCTTCTCCTTATTTCTCTTCTTATTCTTTTTGTTCCTTCTTTTTTCTTTTTGTTCCTTTTTTGAGATATTTCAAAGCACTATGAGATAGTGGATAGTTCAATATCGTGCATTGGATCGAGCTTTAAGTTAGGGTGACTAGAAAATTGTATGGGACCATCGACAGTAGAGAGAGAACCCGCAGAGGGAGAGGAGAGAGAGATTTAGACCTAAGGATTATCGGAATATTGTTTAGATGGTAGCAGGGGAAAAATCAAAATCACAATAAAAATGTGTGTGGATAGTAAAAAGGATTTGCGTGTATCAATTTGGTTAGTTTGGAGTCATTTGCCCCCGACTTTGCATAGGGTTTGAACTATTGAATTTGGCATTGAATATGACATAAATCCAATAATAATATGTTTTTTCTCTCTTTGAATGCAAGTTAGTTACTACGTTTTTCAATGACGCGACTATATGTTGGTTTGTTACTGCTTCAAAACTATTTTATATGACCACTAAATGGGACATTAGAATGATTATTTTACTAGCATTGAGCACGAGACTAGTGTGCTTCAATGCGGGCAACATTATCAGATGTGAATTCAACTGTTTAGTGATGGTATCGTTGGATGGGTGCATTATATAGTGAGGTCCTCCGGGTTTAATATTAGTCAGCATGGAGTTGGTAGTCAGACAGCTGTCAAATGCATGCTCCATGTGTGACTATAAGTATCAAATGGACTTGCATCACCCTAAGTGCCATCCACAATACATAGAGCCCTGCTACAAACTCTATGTATCGTGTCATATAACATGCCTAGTTAGGGCATCTAAGCTAGTACAACAAACTAGTAGTAGTAAGTGGCTTGAAATAAGTGGTTTAAGCATCTGTTCAGTAGGTCATATTTAATGGATATATATGGATTGTGATTGGAATGTATTCAGAAATTGATGACTATGATCGATTTTGTTCTAATGTAGTGCATGAAAGTATGACCTTATGTTTGTATCTAGAAATTATTTTTCCCCAAAGACCTGAGGGGGTTGCTTCACCAGCCTTAATGGACTTTAAAAATTATGTGACTGGTTTGAAGTAGGGGCCATAAGCTTTCTACAGCGTAGACAAAGTATTAATATTGATATGGATATCGAAGCTAGACATGCATCATTAATGAGCATGACATGCACCACATGTTTCAGACATTGAGATGATTTGAATTTTGTATTAGTTTTCCCTATATCGTATTTTGGTTGTGCCTTTGACTTTGGAGAGATCACATCTATCCAAGGATGACGTGTGGTTGGTGCTTACTCCATATTATTATTATTATTATTATTATCTTTATAGGTTATATTTACAATGAGTTTCAACTTGAGTAATATATGGAGATGGAGCTTTGATTAATGATGTTAATATATTTACTGAAAGTAGTCTTAGTATTGTATTTGAAATTGTTTTATCGGAATTTAAATTTGAGACTCATGATTTTCTGAACAATTAAGATGATTTATCTAGTGGCCCCTACTTTGCATTAATAAATGTAAAATGTTCAGATTTTAGCTATAGAAAGTTTGTAGTTAGTTGATTAGAATAATGTTTATCCAATTGGGTCTGCTTCTCGAGGCTTATGGAAGACTGTTATTAGCTTAGGTTGGTGATTCTTGGGCACTAGAATGATTGTGATTGTTAGAGTTATTAGGGCATAAGTTAATCTTTGGGATAACCTAAAGTGGTGGAAACTAGTTTAAATTGAGACAATGAATGAAATGAAGATGACAGTTTGTTTTGTGGAGTCATGATAGTTAAAATAACTATCTTGGAGTTGAAATACTCGTTTTAGAGTTAGAATGATGAAAATTGGAGCCTAATTGATTAAGTTTGGAGTTTGGGGATACAATTTAGAGTTGGAATGTAAAAGCTTTAATACAGGAGGGTGAATTTTGGAGCTCGCAGGCGGAAGCTGGAATTTGAATGACTAAGTATAAAGTAAACTCACATAGATATTATTCTAGTAACTAGTAGAGTTGGAAATCAAGACTTATAATTACACGTTCCACATTAATGTCTGACAATTTTGAGTTAAGTTTATTACTATGTGATAATGAATACGTTGGGATTTTAGTCATATTTTATAAAGTCGATTTCGTATGTTTTGATAGATTTTTATGCTGAACCAATGAGTATTTTAAACTACCCATGATAATTTTCATTTAAGGCTTAATCTGGCTAATCTTGTTAATTGACGAGAAAGAAACTATTTGATAAAATATTCATTAGCTCTATATTACAAGCATCAAAATCTATCAATCAATTACATTGTGATGGGTTACTTAACGAATCAGTACAAATGTATTTTAATTGGGACAAAGCTACATGATTGGAACGGGTAGGCGAGGCGAATCATGTTTAATATTTTTGTTGTTTTTGCATTTATAAGTTAGTTTAAGTTAAAGAACTTCAAGATTTGGCATCCAGATCGCAGGTTAGATTACCACGGAGAAACTTAAGTATCCTGAGAAGAGTTAAGGAGAAACTTGTAAACACCTAAAAATTTTCTCAAAACATTTGAGCTTTTAGAAATTTTGCTTTTTTCAAGAAAAAATTATGGTTTTGGGTCTTTTAAGGGTTTTCAAATAAAGACACCTTAAATGAACTCAATTCCATATAAAACTTTCGTAGTAGCCTCAAAATAAGCATAAATGACACTCTTCTAAAAAAAATCCAATTCTGACAAAGAGCTAAAAAAATAAATACTTTGCCCTCAAGTCCAAATTGGCAGGATTTTGCCTTTTCAAATGATTGCCTTCAAAGAAAAAATAGTTTCAAACAAGTTTTCAAAGAAACAAATGAAAATGAGATATTGGGAATAAAACCCAAAAATATTTGTAAAATGTCAAATTTATAAAAACTTTTGAAATTAAAAAACAAATCAAATCCAAATCAGGGCTTAAAAACTCGCCCGATTGAGGATAGTCCTACTTTAGAACCCTACACTCATCCAAAGGGTTAAAACGGTCTGAGACCCTACACCCAAGGGTTAAAGAGGTTCGAGACCCTCACCCATCAAAAGGGTTAAAGTGGTCCGAAACCCTACAAAAGGTTAAATTGGTTGAAACGGTAAAAAGACTAACTCACGGAGCGAAAGCATATCACCCATGCAAACAAGCATTGAGAATGATACTCAATTGTTTTCCAAAAAGAATATTTGAAGATTTCGTTAAAACTCAATGTTTTCAAATATATCTCAAATGAAATAGTTTTAAATAATAAAAAAGGAAATGCTTGAAACTATAAATCTTAACTGAAAAGATAATCAAGCAAAACAGAATTCCTGAAGGCAAGATCAAATGAAGCATACAAATCAAGCCTCGAAGTAGGGTCATCTTGAGTTCAAAATTCAAGTCGATCCTAAGACGAGCCAAAAGAAGCTAACTCAAGCCAAGGTGGATTCAAGTTTCAAGTTCAAAGAACAAATGAAAAGCACACCCAAGTCAAGGATTCAAGTCGATTCTAAGACGAGCCAGAAGAAGCTGACAAAAGCCAAGGTAGATTCAAGTCGATCCTAAGACGAGCTAGAAGAAGCTGACAAAAGCCAAGGTGGATTCAAGTTTCAAGTTCAAAGAACAAATGAAGACCACACCCAAGTCAATGATTCAAGTCTCAAGTTTAAAAAATAAATGAAGACCAACCTAGCTCAAGTCGACTTAGCCAAGTCAAGAGCTCGACCAAAGACATAACCAAGGTTGAGTCAAGGTTGGCATCAAAGAGCCCAAGGGCTACACCCAAGTGGCTAAGGCAAGACCACCTTGGGTTGGACCAAACCAAGCCACACTTAGTTGGGATTCCTGCATGGACAGGACCAAACTGAGCCATGCCTAGTTGGGTTTGCACCAAGAGCTGCACCAAGGGCTCCACCAAACCATGTGGTTGGACTCACTTTAACCTAGGGGACCACCATGTGAGGTCATGTGACCAGCCACTCCCTTTGTGGGCTGGATCAAGCATTGGCCCAAGAACAAACCCATCCAAACTTGAGTTCACTTGAAGGCTATAAATAGAGGCCTTGGGGTTGGGTTCAAGTCATTCAAGGAGCCTTCAAAAGAGCACAGAGAGTGGAGAAAATCTGTAGCAAGAGAGAGAGAGAAAGAGAGAGAGAGAGGGAGAGAAAAAGAAAGAGAGAGGAAGAAGAAGAAGTTTGGAGGTATTGCCCACCCTAAACCGTGTTCATCCTTTACCAAGGAGTCCTTCAATTAAGGTTGATTTCTTTCCGCTTCTTTGATTTGATCTCTTCTTTACTTCCATTCAAGTAAAGGAGTTATAATTAAGGAGCAACTGACTCCATTCATTGATGTAATAGATAGATGTTATGCTGCCCAAATTTCGTTTAATTAATGCCTATTATGTGTTTGATTTGAAGTTCCTATTACCCCTTTATATGATATAATCTCTTATATTTCCTAATCTCCTCTATGCTTAAGGTATAGACATATTTTACTTTATTTCCTTCAATCATTTACCTTTTGATTGCTATGAATTAACTTTTACATTCGGATGAAATGCATTAACCTGAAGACCTGTTTTCTGCATCCTCCATATGTTTGGTGTTTTATTTTTTTATTTTTTGCTCTTTACTCCGAATATTCTAAAACTTTGCACACCCAACCTGCACACGTAGCCCCACCTCTTTTAAAATTTTCAAGAATTTTACGGTTGTACAATTATGTAATTAAAATCAAAATAGATCGTTAAAATCGGAACAGAACTTATGAAACCCCTGTTTCCTACAATAGAGCTTGGATTATCGTCCCATAACTTTGTCATTTGTAAACCAATTTTATTGAAACTAGTCTCATTGGAAAACTTATATTCATATTTTTCCAACAAGACTAAGTGCATAAAGATATGAGGTCTGTGTATCGAGATACAAACATTTTAGTTGACCTCCATATTTTTGTGATAGAACTGTCTCGAATGTTTGAGCAAGAGTCAATGTATGATTTAATTGTATACGTTCATAGACATAAAATCAAAATAAAAATAGTTCCTGAATCTTGATATTGGTCTCTGTTAAATGTAAAATTTTCATGATTTTTGGAGAGTAAGAAACTATGAAGAGAAATCCAGAAATACGTTCTGAAAACAGAACCAGTTTCTATTTTTCAAAACTTTGAAGTTTCTTCTTCCAATAAGTAAACACCCAAAATTTTCTTTTAAAATTTTTACCTTTTTAGGGAAGTAGCTATTTTTCGTAATTCTGGGTTTTCGAATGAAAAAGGTACTAAACGAGCTTGTTTCGGTACCAAAATTTTATGGAAGTTTTAAAATGATGAAAGAATGCTTCCCTTTCTGAAAATTTCGAATTTTGACAAAATTGGATAAAAATGATGATTTTGCCCTCAACACTGGAAAAGCTAGATTTTGTTTCCTTAAAAGATTTATGTCGAAAAGTATGTTGAAAACTTGCCCTTTGAAAAGTTACAGGTATCAAAGAGACCAGTGGACACTTGAAAAGGAAGGTGGACGCCGAGAAAGGGAAAATGGACGTTAAAAAGGGAAAGTGAGCTTCCCAGAAAGAAAAACTCATACTTGGAAAGAAATCAATTTCCAGAGGGTAAGGTCGGTATTATCAAAAGTCAGGAAAGATAGAAGCAAGAATGATGGCTTCCGAAAAGAGAGGTTTGGTATCGAACGCCTTTCGTAACGTGTCCACATTATGTTTGGTTGTCGAGGTAGTTATTAATATGCATAAGTTTTGCATTGTCATTTGTTACTGTTATGTTACTGTTATGATAAGAATAATGTTGGTTGGTTTTCAAAAACGTAACATGGGCTTACTTGAACGCTTTCGTAGTAAAGCATGTAACATGGATTTGCATAACCACTTTCACAGCAAACGTGCATGTAATGTGGGTTGGTTTAAATACTCTGATAGGTATAACATTAAGAAATTCAGTTGAGATCATCGTTTGAAATCATCAGTTCCTTAGAAGTGGCTATTTATTAATAGCTTTTGCTTATGTTTTGTGTTCAGTTCCTTCATGTTAAACTCTTGAGTTAGTCTTGTAATATAACGAAATTGTTCTCATTAGAATGAATTGCGAAGTTCTGCTGTGCTGCAGATGAATCAATGTTCGGTTGTTTAAAATGCTAAGTTGTCATCAGGATCAAACTGTATAACTGAAGTAGAAAGGGTGGAACAGTGTCAACCATCATGTGAACTGATGAAACACTTGTTTGCTGTTCGAGATGTTGTCAATGGCCACTCTTTCTTGCTGCAAGGGGGACCTTTGATATCTCTATTTAAAGTAATGAGGAGATTCACATGTTGGGAATAAACTTGCAACTGGCATGGGATGCTGTAGTTAAAGCATAGTATCTCAACAATTTCTGTGCGTGAATAGGAGTGGAATAGTTAGTATCAAAAGCTCAAGATTTTGCTATGCTGTGAGTGCAGTAAAATGATTGTTATATTTATGTCTTGGACTTCTTTTATGATCTTAGCTGTTATATTTTGAGAGTTCATCGAGTTGGTATCAATCTTGTATGTATGATTGATCAAGGCGAGAAGCGTTGAGCCCCTTGAAAAGAATTGAAATGTTTATGAGCTGGATTTGGTTTGAATTTCTACATAACTGTACTCAGTGTTCTGGGGGAGGCAAGAAAACACTTGCTGATGTTAGCAAGGCGGTGGGGACTCGATAGTCCTGCATGCTCACAAAAAGCATATTCTGTTATTAAGGAGCACGATCAATCCCTGTTCAAGATACTAGCCTCATTATCAACATGATAGAATTAGGAGCAGCAGTAGTTCAGAAAGTGATTCAGATTCAGATTCAGACGAAGATGAAGATGTTATACCTGTTGTGAAAGCTCTGTGGATAACGTTACTACCAATAACACTACTGATTTATTGATAGACAACATCCAACTAAGGGCTCTCTTATGGATAATGAAAAAGCTAATGGTATTATGGATCATAGTGAGCTGCACCAAAAACGGAATACGAACTTGTTGACTTGCCTCCTAATGCAAGGCCTCTCCCGATTTTCATCAACAAGAAGAGCAGCTACTCAAAGACAGAAGGAGCGGTTAATGTTGGAGCTTAATATTTTAGAATTGACAATGGTACAACTGCTAGCAGTTGATGTGATTCAGTTCGAATGCTGCTAAAGGATGGTTCTGGAAGATAGTCGAGAAGGAAGTGATTGAACCACAAAATATTGAGCCACCATCTGCACAAATAGATATGTTTCTTCGATGCCTCACCAGATAACGTCCAATACGTTATCTGAAATCAAGGCATCATGAGGCGTAAAGTCTTCAACGACTCCTAGCTGTGTTCCTATCAACTACCTCAACAACTTCAACAATTCCTAGCTGCAACCTTCAACAAATCTGCAACAAAACATGCTATCAAACCAGATTACAGATAACATCTTCAACAGAGGGATGAAGGCTGAAGATCACGATCGCCCAATGTAGATAGGATAAAATGCAGATGACGTTCAACAACTCAGATAATGCTCAAAAACTCAATTCTACAGATAATGTTCATCAACTCAGATGGAATCAAATACAGAAAATCAGGCTTATCAAATCAGGCAGTACTCAAGGCTTATCCAACACAGATAAAATCAAAAGAAGATCCTGTGCAGATCACGTTCCAAATAAGATGATATCAAGTAGCAAATCGATCCTATCAAAACAACCAAGATCAGGCCTATCCAAATCACAGCAAGCAGGTATCCGTGAGCCTATAAAAGGGCTCTCCCAGGTCCTGCAGAGGCCATGAACCAGGAACTCACGATCAAGGAGGAACCAACGAAGAACCAGCTATCAACCGGCGACGATCGATTAGCAACGACCATCAGAAGAGTCCAGCTCGTGAGCAGTGAAATAGAGAGAGAAAGAGAGAGGAAGAGAGAGGAAATGAAGAAGAAGAGGAGTCAGCACTGTTCCGACATCCAACGATCCATCAACAGAGCTCTTTATCTACGTTCCCCTCAATTCTACTGGTGAAAATCGTTCTTGGCATGATTTTGATTCATGAGAACTGAACTTGTGCATATTTTTGCAGAAAATGTACGTGAACCGAATTATGGCCCATGTTCGTGGACTATATCGATGCAAAACATGAGTGTTTCTTTATAAACGAGATAAACATCATAGATATGATTTCCATGCAGGTTAAGATTGGTTATATGTTAATAATCGTTCCAAAACCATGTTAGGAATGTTATAAGAATTTCTGCAATTTTGGTTTCTGAAACTGTCTGTGCACACACGTCTGATCACGGAATTATTATAAGAAAATGGATAACCAAATAGATTCGAAAATTTTCTCTTCTAATCTAGATATATCATACATAATTAGATAAAATTTTGAGGAATTTTTATGATCTTTTGTTTAGTCAATTAGATCCGTGAAGTTTTGTAAAATTCATATTCCGTTTTACAGAAACAGAACATTAAAAAATAGACCCCTGTTCTTTCATTCATATCTCTGCAACCACTGAGTGAAATTTCATTAAATTTGATTCTCTGAAAATCTAACATCCTTACTTTCCAAAAAAACAAATTTTGTTGAATTTGGATGTCTGAGTGAAGAGATATGGCTGTTTTTCTAAGCTTCCGACTCATAAAAACAGAACTGTTCCGATTTTCATAATAGTCTCTGGTTCTGGATTTAATTATCAGAAATTACAGAATAAAATCATAAAATAAAAATATATTCGGATTTTGCACACATATACCCTTCTTTTATAAAATGTTTAGAATTTTTGCATATTCAGAAGTATTTTTAAAAATTTGGGGAACAGGCCTCTGAAACTGAACAGGTTCTGCAATTTTCAGAATCTTAAATTTTTCAGAAATGAGGAACTTAGGCACAAACTCTGGAATTTGTAAGATCTGGTTTTCACCTTTTTGAATTTAACGGATTCAAATACTTTTCAAGCGTTTAGGCTGACCCTTGAACGCCGGTTCAAGAAGGCCTATGTCGAAAAGATCTCACTTGTCTGCAATCGCCTATTAAAGTAAGAAAACCGAACTTTGTTAGTTTTAGTAAACTAACTGGCACGCTCACGCAATACGATGTAGTTCAAGAGTTTGATTTCAAATCTTAAAAGGTTTGAAATAAAAATTCACATCTACAAAGCCAAGTGCACGAGTTTGGCTAAGTTAGTGACAGTTGAAAGTGAATTTTGGAAACACACCAGACTTGAAACAAATCATCAAAGCATCTAGGCTGACCCTTGAGTACCGGTTCAAGAAGGCCTAAGTCGAAAAGATCTTACTTCCTCACAATAACCATTAAAGCTAGAAAATCATATTTGTTAGTTTGAGTAAACTAACTGGCACGCTCGCGCACGACCTCACATAACACGTCGAAGTACTTGCTGCAAGCTCATTATATTGAACACAGGTTTGGCATCCAGTTGCTCCATTTCTGATCGATATATTCGAGTATATATGCAATAAGAAATTATGCTAGATACAACCTAAGAAACTCTTTGAGTTCCATTTGGAACCATTATATAACTTTCTATGTATTGTAATAGACGTAGAACATGTTTATAAATATGCACATGCACAAAGGATATTTTGAGAAAACATATATAAGGATGGTCCTTACAATTGATTGTGTACGCATACAGTATACTGAAAATGTTCAAGAGATACTTAAAAAGTTTGATAGAAGTAAAATAAAGCGTTGCTTAGTATAAATATACGGAATGCTTTTGTGTGTTCACATTCATACTAAAATAAAGCATTGCTTAGTATAGGAACATAAATATAGACAGCGGCCATAAATCTATACCTTCACAAGCATGGATGCTAGTATGATTATAACCAGTTACTAACTATCTGAAATGATTTCATTTTGGATATAACCAGTTACTAATATAGGTACACTAAGTTATTACATGAGGCAAATGAAGAATTTATGCAATGAATGTATAAATATTAACTAAAATATATACATGTGTAATGATCAGGACAAAATCGAACATCAGGATCATGCCTGACACAAATATTGTGTTGGCCCTGCTAGTATGTAACTGAAAATGGTAAGCATATAGAAATATAAACGTCTGAGCATATTGAGGTGGTATATATAAGATAAAATAGGATGCTTGTGGTTAGCAATATGGGTACTAGTAGCTGTATTTTATAATCACAAACAGATTATCAAGATTGCAGAACTCGGTACTGTATAATTATTTGGAGGTGAGCTAAAGGAATAGCTGCCTCAAGTTACTTACAGATATGTGCATTGGATACTAAAGATGAAATACATAACGTAAGGATACCTTGTTTGTGGGCACAGTATCCTCTTGTAAGTTGCACTGGGTGACATAAGTAAGACATCTATAGTATATTCAGGGAACTCCTGGGGTTTAGTAACCCAAGTTATACGAATGTCAAGGCATGGCATATAGAGAGTTGCTGGCTAAAGTTAATTTTGGTTTGATTTAGTATAAAATAATGATATGACGGAAAATATAAATGTTATAGAAAGATAAGATTATTAAGGGTATGTGGCATTAGCAGAATAAGGAAGGAAGTCTATTTAGGCTTGTTTGAAGAATCCTTGGGCCTGTATATTCTGAGGTGACTATTCGGGGACACTATAGGTCCTAAATTGTTGAGGGGCAAAAGTCTCCAATGCAAACCTCACGATGGTCAATCGGTTCCCTTGGTCTGAAGCTATAATATGGGAACTATGCGGGAGTTTGACAAGTGGTGGCCAATGGCCATCTATTTTCTATAAATAGCCAAAGAAATTTATGCGGCGGTTCACTATCTCGAGAGTCCTTCAAGCTGGTCCACGTACTTAATTGACACCATCCTCAACAAGCGCTCAACAATCCTTGAAGGCGATGTGAATCTTTCAATAATAGAAGGTTGGGGCTTTGGCTCAGGTAATGTATTCCTTTTATCTCTGGGTCTGGTAGATGCTGTTACCTTCATTTCTCCTAAATATGATTTTCTTTTATCTTTCAAAGGCATCTACCCTTGCTGCTGAGGAGATGGAGGATGACGATAACGAGGATGACATCACCTTAGTTTAGCTATCAAGGCAATTGGTTGACTTCTTATGTCTATTCTAGTTTTTCCTGTCTTGCCTACTATTCTTTGATCTTTCCTATACTCGGTTTTCCTTTAGCATACAGATAGCATCCTATAAAAGTTGAGACTAATGATCCCCAACCCCTTCATGCTTCAAAAGCGCACTCAATAGGATAATACGAGCTTGCCTTGATTAAACTTCTCCGACCATGCTTCTACTGAAGAAGCCTCAAGGTCAACAATATTGGATGTTACACATGCTAAAGAATCACTTATTCAAAGGCAACAACTGAGGCAGAAGATCAACGGGGAGAATGCAGGTGGGCACCCGAGACAACATCGGTCGAGGAGAGTATCTCCTTCCTTGCTTCAGTTCTACCCGAAGAGGAAACTTTGAGTAGTTCTCAGATAGAAGGTTTGACATCAAAATATGGTGTTCCTACTGTCGAGAGTTTTCGTTCGGGGAAAAATAATGTTCTCCCTCCATGCAACACCCTGGCAATGACATCGCAAAGTCATACTGGGTACATTATGTCTTTAGCGATACAACCAAGTGGGTCCAAGATTTCCCCTATCTAGGACAATGTTGTTATTTCCTTTAGTTATTGGGGGAGGCTAATAAAGAAGCACGGGCTATTTAGAGTGTCCCATTACCATTCGTGCCATACGATTCCTTAGAGGATTAGAGGAATCCTCAATAGTAGGCAAGAGAGATGGTTGTCACCAACATCTCCCAAGATGAGAGTTGAATTGTATATTAGCTCTTTCTTTCTCTTTCGTGACAACTACTTAGATCAATTCGTGAAAGGTCTTTTCAATAAGGGTCTCTTGATGAACAATAACCTTCAAGCCATACTCGTGCATATACCTTGGAGTGGTTGGCTTAACACAACATCCCTCTCTCAACTCGCCAAGTATGTCAACATTTGGTAGGTATAGTTGGCGATGAGATGACCCAATTTTTTATGAACCCAAAGAGACTGAGTATTCAAGATAAACTAAATCTCCTTTGTGAGTATCATGATGAAGCTGAGGCATACACAGCATGGTTATGCTCCTAGGTTACTCAACTTCAAGAAGAAAACAATCAATACAGTCTGGCGTGTAAAGAGATGGGGAACCTTAGTAATGAGTTCGTAGGTGTGCACCTAGAAATTAATGAGATTGTTTCCTTTCTCTCCACTTTTAATGAGAGATAGGTATCTAATTTTCTAGAACTAAAATTGAGCAATATGAGAAGCAACTTGTGAAGGTTATGGACTCTTATGAGGCACACTTAGAGTTTATCTCAATTATGCCACCTTCAAGTGAAGATTGTCCCCTCTTTTTGAAAAAATCAAGAAGCATTGGAGGAGAATAAGTAATGTCAAAAAGGCATTACACATATCACGATAACATGGTTCGGCTCTTCTAAGAGGGGTTAAGACCAAGCTAGGGTGTCAACCTATGAGCATCCATTTTTTTATTCTTTTGACTGCCTAATTCTTTAATTCATTTTGATTTATTGAATAAATCTTCCCTCTCATGCCAAAGGATAGTATTTGTGCAAGAATTTGGCATTGATACTTTTTCTCTACTCTTTTCCTTCTATCTTTTCTAGTCTATAGGCCACTTTAAATAATGACTTAATTATGATATAAGGTCCTTTCTAGTTTGATGACCACTTCCTGAGTTGTTGATCATTGAACACAAGTGGTAATATTGCTTCTAGATTAAGTTACCTTTGCTGAAATTGTTTAGTCACACATGTTTAATGTAAGTGCATATAACCTTCCACTTATTAGCTATCAAATTGTTGAGGTCCATCAAACAATCATCATCCACCAAATCTAGTTTCATAGTCATTGATTACAAGTAACCGATTGACTATAAGTTATTGTGCTTGACCATTGAAAATGATAACATTAGTCTCCCATAAGCAACACAACATCTTGTCCTTACATCAATTGGAAAGTTGTCAACCATGTTCATAAGCAATACATACATCTTGTCCTTGCATCAAATAGAAAGTTGTCAACCATGTTACCATAGCCTTCGAATTTTGATAGGGCCACAAGAGCTTGGAAAGGGTTTCATACCATTGATGTAGGTTGACCTTAGGGACTTTCTATTCAAGTCGATAATTATTTTATTTGTTGCCTTGTATTGGCCATTCTCTTGAGTGTAATACGAGTCGAATAATTTATTCTATTACAATCTTCTTTAGCAAGAGCAATTACATTTTTACACATGAAGACCATTCCTTAATCAGTTGTTATACTATGATGAATTTTGAATCAAAAAATAATTTGATCATTGATAAATTTGTTCATGTTATTTTAGGTAAGTGTTTTCAAGGGTTGAGCTATTACCCATTTGGTGAAATAGTCGGTTGGTTGCTACTGTTATGAATGAGTCACCCTTGGAAGACTTCAGAGAAACTTTTCCAATAAGATTCAAGGCCCAACCTCAAAAAGTCCAAGACTTAATTATTGGATTGAGCTCCATGAGAGTAACCTTTGGATGGGTCCATGACATTGACAAGCCTGACACTAGTTTGCATATAATATGGAATCTTAGTGCTTTATAGGCCAATGGTCTGAGCACTTGCATTATTCAAACAACTCAAAAGGTAGCCTTGGTGGCATCACTTATATAGGTCTTTATTGAGTAAGATATAGTTGAAGACTCTATGCTTTGTTTTGATGTCAACCTTCTCAAATGGGTTGCTTAGATATTTGATCAGCTCAACCTACCAATCATCAGTACGCATACTACCCTTTGACAAAGAAACAACTGGACACTCCATCCAATTAGGTGGCCTATTTCAAAAGTTGACTGAGCTAGGTTGTTAGCCACTTCATTGTCATCCCTTGCTATATAGAGTAACTAGATCTCCTCGAATGAGTGGATCAGCACTAACCCTTGTTGATTCAAGGGTATGAGGTTTGGACTAGTACTATGGTATTATCCAACTAGCTAGCTTAAAATGACTTGGAAACGATAGTGTACTTCAACTATTTTAGCTTATGTGATTTGGGTTATATTGAGTGTATTGTAAACAAATTTTTTTGGTCCGGTATGGACTTAAAACTTTGCTTGTAAAAATTATGCGTGAGCATGCCAACAAGGTTACTCAAACTTGGAAAAAGATTTATCTTACTATTCAGCGATTATGGGCAAGTAGGTTCTTGTTATAACAAGCCTTCTTGAACCAATGCTCAAGGGTCAACCTAGACGCTTAGGAAGAGCGATTTAGAATATAGAGTTTTTTTAAAACAATTTTCAGTCAAAACTGCTTTTCAAATGTATATGCATTTCATTTGGCCAAACCAGTTAATGTTCAGTGAAAACAGAATTGGTTATGTTTTCCAACAGGGGAGTTTGTATTTTTTTGGTTATTTTATTGGGATCCAAAAATTCTAAGAATTTTACCTAAGTATGAATTAGATCTACAGTTTTATTGAAAATTTTTGTTTGTATTTTTTGGTCTTTGAATGATCAAAATAAAACCTGAGAAAATTTCTAGCCGAATACTATTCTGAAATTCGGGACAGTATCTGACATTGAGATATAGAGACTTAGTAAAACACTCATTTATCTCCATGTAGGATTTCAAAGTTTGATCTTTAATAATGTTTTTATCAATCTCACCCATATCCAAAATTTACAAAAATTTTACCATATATTGGCTGATATGTGCACCACTCACGAACAAATTTTCAAAATATTTCACTTTGAGAGGGAGGCTAAAAAATTTGGGGATCATACAAGGTTTGTGCAGTATGCTGAAATCTCTTTATAGAAACTAATGATACATCTGATTAGAAGTTTAATGATTTAATGATCATTCAAAGAATTTTGTTGAGGTCTTGTGCTCATTTGGGGAAAAAATCATCTACATATAAATCCTCGTGGCATCTCTCATGAGGCGGATTGCTCTCTTGGAAGATATATGCGATCATAGCCCAATGCCCTTGTACAAAACAAACTTATAGGTAATTAATCCACCATAAGAGTGATTACATACTCATGTCATCATATGTAAACATGACAAGTATGTCCCTCTTATGGCTTCTTAAATTGAATTGAAAACAATCAAGACAAAGAAGAATGGGAAGAAGGAATGAATGATATTATACATAAGCATAGAATAAATGAAAATGTATAAGATATAGCATATATTAAAGTAGAAGAATCGAAATATCATATGAATAGTGAATCCCTCTTACCTATGGCTATCCCCTTTCATGCTTTTGGACTTAGGTGATCCTCCTTTACAATGATATTTCACGAAATTGTTGTAATTCTTCAGCTTACAAAAGATTAAAGATGAGGACTCCAAGCTTACAATAAGCACAAGCAATGGAGAAGAAGAGGGGGAATTGGGGATTTTCTCCTTCTTCTTGGCCGAACTCCTTCTTAGGTTGGCTTCTCTACTCGTGGTCTCTCTCTTTCTTCCTTTTTCTCTCCCAATACCCAGCTCAAGGCTGGTATTTATAGACTTTTAGGCTTACTCAATAACTTTTAGGCTACGAAATATCTTGGGAATATTCTCTTCTAGCTTGTTCCATGGACCCCCTATTTACATGGCTTGGACAAGCCCATTACACCTTGGTTCAGACAACTTGCTGCACCCTGATTTGATCCAGCCAACACCTTGTTTTAGCCAACTAGCTACACCCTGGTTTGATCCACCACGTTTTACTACACCATGGTTCGGTCAACCACGTTTTAGGCCATTTTTCTTCACCACGGATTGGGCCGTCTTGCTGCACTACACCATGGGCTGCTTGGTGTCATTGTCAAGACAACTTGTTGAACCATACCCTGACTCACTTGAATCGGGTGAACCTAGTCCCATCCGGTTACAAGACCATTTATAGTTCATGCGACTCTATCACTTAGGCATCCTAATTACAAGTATTCTACGTTACCTAGTGTGGATGTACAAATGAGTCAAATCCCTATACGGAATGAAGCAATACTGTTGTTTTCATGACCAAATGCTCTCTTCATGCCGTGCCTCCTTTCCTTTACTTCGTGAGTTGATCCCTTACCTTTCGGATCACTTTAACCTCTTGCTTGGTGTGATATTATCCTTGATTTGGTGAGTCTTCTGAGATCTTGCTTTTGCAGGTAAAACTTATTCTGGTTTCAAATACTCTATTTTTTACTTTAAAACCATTTCTTTAAAAATATATTTGAAAATATTAAAATTTTGAAAAAGACCCACGACAACAATTTTTCTTGTGAGTGAGAAATTTTGAAAAACCTGTTGATAAATTTTTGGGTGCTCACATCTATGAATAAGCACATGGTACTCGGCCTCATTATTAGTAAATTTTGGATCCAAAGTCATTAGCCATCTCAACTCGACAATCGAGAGAAATAGTATGGAGCCCAATGCCTATGCCCTTACTACATTTTGACTCATCGAACATTATCTTCCATGGTTGCTCCACTAGACAAGCCTGAGTAGATTCTATTGGATCAATTACCTCGACACATGAATGACAAGCTACAAAATCCATGATTGCTTGCCCCTTGGCAGCTCTTCGGGGCATGTGTTTAGGTAGAAAGGGTATAGCTTAATGTACCATTTGATTAACCTTCTTTGGAAGGTTACAAATAAAGAAGGTAACCCATCAAATCAACTTTGCAAGCAACATACACCTCCGTTGGTAATAGGTAGTGCTCTAGTTTCATACAAGATGATATAATGAAAAAACAAAGAATTTTTGTAGGAGAATATCTAATTTTTGTGTTTGTAAGGAGCCTATTGAGGTAGAAAATAGCTCACTAAGCACCATCATTGACATGTCATGTAAGTAAGGCACTAATTAAAATTTCCATACCAGCTATGCAATTTTTCCCAATATAAGGGACATGAGGACTAGTGAGTTAGCCAAGTACTTCTTGATGCTATAAAATCCCAATTAGTGCTATAGCCCTCATGTGAACTCTCTGCCCTCATGTTGCTCAAGGAGAGGAGAGAATGGTGCAAGCCTCCCAGCTATGATGTTGATGAAATGCCTTAAACAATTAACTTAGACAATCAAGTTTCTCATTCCTTCTTGTTCCTTGGTAGTCTTGCTTCCATGATCGTCTTGGCCTTATTTGAATCAACCATGATTTCAGGCTAAAGGCCTATCAAGATCAATTGATTGTTGATTGAAGTTATTAGAGGAAACCACCATATCATCAATGTATAGTTGGTTTTGTCAATTACATCATAAAATATGTAATTCATCACCATTGGTATGTGATACCACTGTTTTGAAGACAAAATGACATAACTACTTATAAATATTGAGTGCTCTAGGACATTGGATGCCATTTTAAGTTTACAAGCATCACTAACTTGAATTTGGTTATACATGAGAGCATCATCCATGAAAGATAGGATCTCATGGGTCTTGACTATATCTATCAATATATTGGTGATAGGCATAATATATTGATCCTTCGAGGTGACCTTATTTAGATAAAGATAATCAATACAAATCTTAATTTTCTCATTCTTTTTAATGACCAAGATAATATTACACAATTAATCAATATAACAGGTCATTCAAATAAACATTGCATCAAGAGGGTGCTGCACTTCTATTTTAATAATCAACAAGAACTCTATTTTGAACCTTCTGGCCAATTTCCTATAAGGTTTAAGTCTTGGGTTTAAGGGGAATCCTAAATTCTTAAGTTCTTGAGACAACCTAGGCATCTCATGGTATTTCCAAGTAAAAAGGGTCCTTATATTGGTTTGATAGTGAGGCTAATTGAAGACACCTCTAGTTAGGGAGAGTCACATTGATCTTCATTAGCCTCAGTTTATTAGATGTTCACAAATCAATGTCACATAGAGGACTAGACAAAATGAAGCCAGGTTCAACCCTTTGATTCGGGTAGTGGAAATCTGCACCTCCTCCCTTGGGTGGAGGTACTGAGTATTGAGAAGACTACCTGTGATCCCCTTGAGAATGACAAGGTTGGCACTCTTAGCTCTTTCCTTGGCTTGGAAGGCTTTGAGCCATTCAAAACAGAAACTAACTACCTATGATTTTTTATCTATGAGTGACTGAAAGAACATGCTACAATTCAAACTCATTGAATTGAACCCTCGAAATGTAAGTTGATAGGACTTAATATCTCTTTCTTCGAGTTTCCTGGGTATGATAATCATACTCACCAAGGGATAATAGTAGATAGTTGCACCTAAGCGTACTTTGGCTGAAAAGGGATGTTTATCAGCCTCAACCCCTTCTATGCTATTATCAACCCAAAACATGAGCTTTTAGTGCAATGTTGAGGGCACATAATAATTGTTATGAATCCAATATCCACAAATGAGTGGTGAATAACTCACCTTGGAATCAATAATGAAGAACAAGGTATTAGAGGTCTTCAAGCCAACTATTAAGTCGATGGCTACAACTCCGAGAGTAATAGAAAGTGCACCTTGAAAGTCCAATGTCTTAAGTTTACTCGGTGTCAAGACTATAATCCCCTTACCCTTAGGGGGTGTTTGATTCATTGTACTACCTAGGTCATACAATCAATTTTTGGAATTGCGATACCAAGTCCATGTCGTGATTCAAATGAAAAACTCAAGAGAGCCATGGAAATATTATGGGCCTTATTTTACTTGAAAAAATCGAACCAAGTGAAGGGGTGTGCCACAGACGTTGGTACTACTATCCTAACCCTTCTTTCTCTGTGTTGATTCTCTTGTCCACTCTCTCTCAATGTTGGATACAATCAAAGGGTTCTCCGCCTATAATAGCTCCCGTTTGCCACTTTCTTCCACTGATTGTGGTAATGAGTTCCTTCTTCTTTCTTCTTCTCTTCTTCTTTCTAATCCTTATTTTCTAGAACTTGCAAAGCATGGAGACAAAGAAAATCTCGTTGTTTGCGTACACAACAAATAAGATTTTTGTTGCCTTCAAGGGTATGGGTTTGATTTTCTCAAAACACTCCAAACCAATTTTTGTTTAAAGACCCCCTCATTTTGATAAAGAAAAGATCCATCCTCCTCCTGGCTGCTCGCTCAAGCTCTGCCTCTATTGACTCTATGTGGTGGTTTCCTTGCAAGGGGCAACGACCATCACCATGTATATCGATCTGAGTGGTTTTGATTTTCTTGCAAGGTGGTACGATTTTCTCTCTCTTTAGTTTCTATTTGTGTTGAGGGTAGATGCATGCCATTTCCTTTTTATTCCCTTTCTATATCGATCTGTTTGGTTTTGAATTACTAAGGGAAATTTTGGCAAGTTATGAGAGAGATTCATCTTCAAAAGATTTTTGGTTATCTCAATTTAGGAGTTTCTAAAATGATTTCGATGGGTTCAGTTGTTTCATGTTTTATGTGCAATTCAAACTCCAACAAATTTGTGAGACAAGAGTAGTTGTTAGGATTGTTGCCCTACATATTGATAAAAAGCATGGATTCCAACTGGTTATAGTTTCACTTGGTTTTCTTCATTAAGGTTTCACTTATTTCAGAGTTCAGCAAGTGATTCCAATTGGTTTTTGTACTAAACTTTGCTCCATTAGGATTTTGTATAGTTTAATAGATCAAACAATGTTTTGAGATGTTATGTTTTTTTTTGTTAAAAAGTTATATGTATGAAATTGAAACAATTATGAAAAGAAACTTTCCCATTTTGATATGTTATAGTTCTTACTGGAGTTATATTTATTTGCTTGACTTTAACAACTTTTCATTCTATTTTTTCCATTGTAATATTTAATTTTTTGTTTTCACTTTTTCTCTAGCATTGTAAGTTAACTCAAAGTGTTAGGCAACAAATGGAAGCAAATTCTTTACTTCAAAAAGCTAGTCACACTTTAGATGCATTTATTTCAATGGAGTTAGGATTTCAGTTCAGCATATACTAGTATGTATGTAGGCTAGATATGTGTATAGTTCTATTAGTTAGTAAGTAAATCTCTAGGATGCCATAATCCTTCAGTTGCTTATGGATCAGTCACTAAGTGGCCGAATTCCTTTAACTGCTTAAGAGAAAACATTGTTAAACATATAAAAAAATCACTTTGATATTGTGATAAGAAATGATATTTCAAGTAGACGTCATCTTGCAAAAATTGTACTTTGATCATCTATTATCTTTTTAAAGTCGATATCCGTTTTTTACAATATGAATGTCCTTCAAACTTATGACTAGAAACCAAATACCATGGCTCTCAATGGTTATATATGTATTTAAACATTATTTGCATTGAATCCACTAGTATATGCTAAGAAATTTAGGGCCTTGTATGACAACCAAGTTGGATTTGACCTAAAAATAAAATGTATGCATATATTTGTCTGGCTTTGCATCTATCATATGTGAATATAAGTATACTGGAAATATTTTAAATGACATGGCTGGTTTCTTAGAAGAACACATTTTTCCTCAAAAAGCTGAATGTTTCATTATGCTTGATGGTTGTTGTAATTGTTATTAGAATTGGTTGCACTATATGTATACAATACCCTCTTATATGTATCTAAATATTTTTGTTTTAGAAGGCACAGATACTACCATGAAGGATGTTGAAGCATCATAAGGAGGCCTGAAATGGAATGATGAACAATTTAAATATCTATTAGAATGTATGCTGGAGCAATCATGTATCCTTGGCATGAAAGCAAGAGAAATGTTAAAGCGATGAGAGGTGGAAAAAAATGTTCAAGAAGTATGGGTTACCGTTTAATAAGAATAAGATAAGAAACACATTAAAAAAGTAAAAGTAGATCTTGTCATTTGTAAAACTTTACTTTCTAAGAGTGGTTTTAGTTTTAATTACGAGAAAAAGTGTTTGCTTATTGACCATGATGTTTGGAGTGAACTAATTAAGTATCATACTAATCACAAGGTTTTTCGGCATGCATCACATTGAAAGTACTACGAAGTCTTCAATAAAATTTTTGGAGAGTTGATTGCAGTTGGGCAATGAGTAGACACTGAACATCACTTTAATATCTACCTAGAAGATAACTCTAGTATATCTAGTGTACCACCAATTGACACACTCTAAAAATATTAGGAAAAAGTGCAGAAGTGTTGGTGATGTTTTCTCTAAAGAACTTGATAAGTTTGTAATTATAATTGATAATTTCACATATGCACAAGACAATCTTATTAAAGAATGTGAAAAAATACTAAGAGAGCACCATAACTCTAGGGAGATATCCAATGAGGAGTATTTTGCAAGATTGAAAATCATTGTCTCAAAGATATTGCTAGATGCTTCTGTAATATTCTAGAAGAAGATAAAGTTACATGGTTAAGAATGAAAATCGGTTCAACTGGCCCTCAATTAGGTATGTATACCTTAGATATTTATGGTTTATAATTTTATTTAAGTTTCATACTGTGGTTACATGCACATTGGTATTCTTATATGAACGTTTATTTCATGTTATACAACATGCACTTTAAATGTTATCGCTTATGATGCATTATGGCATGAAAATCATTGCAAGTGAGAGTTACATACACTTTGATTTCACTTCATATTTAGATGTTTGAGGATTAAATGAAGTTACATAAGCTATTTCATATAAGAATATGTATTTGTAACATATGATACAATAATGTTATTTTCATGTTTTAATGTGATAGTTCAAAGAAAGCAACAATGACTCTAGAGTACATATTATTATATGTACTTATAACATATGATACAATAATGGCATTCTATGGGGTAGAGATTTGCTACAAGATGCACAATAACTATATGATGTTATGGACCTCACGTCAAGCATCTAATCGCAACATACAATATGTTTTTCACAAATCGGGCCAAACAATAAGTATTTTAGCAAAGCTATAGCGGCTATGCATTATATAGCATAAGAATATATATATATATATATATATATATATATATATATATATATATATATATATATATATATTGATACAATGAGAAGACACCTTCAAAGATTGAGAATGACCTAAGGTTCTTTCCTTATTTTGAGGTATATTTGTTTCCCTATAGTAAATCATGTATGTACATATATCATTGATAAAATATATTATAATTCCTTGAAGTATCATTATTTTATATGATTGCTTGGGGTGATTTATGGTACATATATTCCTACCTATATATCTAGTGGTGATCAACTAAGTACTATAACCAAAAGGGCATAATATCACAAAATGTGTTAGGATTGCTCGGTTCGATATGCACTTTGATTATGTTTATGCAAGATGGAAAGGAAGTGCACTTGACACATGAGTGTATCATAGCACACTTGATGATAATGTTCATCCATTCATGGTGCTAGCAGGTAATATGTCCATTAATAATTAGTTCAACTAATGAAGTCTATCTACATGTATGTTAATGATATTTATCATCTTTTATAGGCAAATATTATATTATTAATAGTGTATACCCACTGTAAACACCCAAAATTTATGTGAACTTCAAAATGAGGGTACTTAAAGCTCCATAAAAAATTCAAATTTTGACAAAATTAAAAAAATAATAATATTGCCCTTAGAGCTGCATTAGGAAAATTTTACTATTTCAAGCATGATTTCTTCAAAGAAGGGGTTATAGAAGTCAAAATGAGGCATTTGGTATCAAAATAAGATTCTACCTACAAAACTTTTATAAAATGACCATTTTATGTCTACAAAATATTTATATTAAAAAGACAAAAAATAGAAAAAACAAGCTTAAAACTTGAAGAGAAAAGAAGCACGACAACAAAAGGTCAAAAAACTCAAGTTCGGTGATAGTGTAAGGCCAAGTGCAAAACATCAAGTGAAAAGTCTGAAATACTCTTAACTGAGGAAAATCTTACACCAAGTGACCCTACACAAAAGGTTAAAATATTTTCACAAAGGTTATAGAGATCAACCCATGATGTGAAAAAGACAAAATTATTAATTTGAAATAAAAGAATAAAAAGCCCAAAACACTCATAACTAAGGAATATTCTACACTGAGCAACCCTACACCTATAAGAAGGTTAAAGCGGTTCAAGAAAGGTTAAACAAATCAACCCATGGAATAGGAAAGGGTAAAAGCATAAAGCACACCACCACCACACGGGCCTCCATGTCCGATGCCTGACTCCCATGCACCCCGTGCAGCACCCACCTCCAACACGCTAGCATGTCCCATGCGTCCTCAAGCCTATCCAACCCTTTTCTCACATGCTACACATGTACAACTACTCCTCCAACATGTGGATGTCCCCCAACAACTATGCAACAAGAGTGGTCTCCTAGTGAATTGGATTTGGATTTAGATCGAGTCTAGTAAGATGGAGAAAATTCAGTTCGGTTTATTGCCTATAAAAGAATAGAGGAAGACCCAACCAAGGAGGAGAAAAACCACAAAGGGAAGCCCAAGAGAGAGCCAATCAAGAGAGAAGGCTTCACACCACCTCAATCATCTTTCACTTTATCCCATTCTTATTATAAGCTTGGGTTCTTGTCTCAAATCATTAAAGAGTAAACAATAATTTTCATGGAACATCCTTGAAAAGAAAGGATCGCTTGAAGTCTAGAGTCATGAAGGAACGTGCTATAAGTAATAAAAATCTATTAAACTCTATAAATTTCTATTGATTCTTTCTTAATATATCTATATCTTATACTCCCTCTCCTAATTCTATGCGTATAGTCTATATCATCTCCTCTCCCATTTCTTCGGTAGATTGATTGCCTCTAACTAAATTCAAGAGGCTATAAGAGGAATGTAGTTGCCTAATTACATTCGATGACATGAGTATTTAATCACTCTTATGGTGGATTAACCACCCACAAGTTTATTTATAGAAGATATTGAAAAATGATCACATAATATTTCTTAAGTGTGCATCACTCTTGGAGAGATGTTCTAGGGATATCTATGTAGATAAGTTCTTCCTCAAAGAAACATAAATCCTCAACAAAGTTCTTTGAGTGATTAGTAAATCATTAGCATTCTAATCAGATGCCTCATTATCTTTTATTAGAAAATTTCTACAAATTTTAGCATCCTATATAAACTTGTCATGTTGTCGGAATTTTCTCGAATTTATTTTTTAGTGAAATACTATCAAAAAATTTCTTAAGTGACATATACATAGAAAAATGTCTGCAAAAATTGTCATGAATTTTAGACGTGCATAAGATTCATAAAAAAATCATGAAAGATCAAACTCAACCCGGACCGAACCAACCTATGACAGAAGTCTTGTGACCCTTGTTTGGTAAATCTAATATAAGTAAGTCTATTGGTACCAAAATACCTCAAAGATTTATAAAATAATCATTTTACCCATACAAAAATTGTTAATCCGTAGAGCAAAAAAGGATAAAATTACTAATTTCAACAAAAAGATTGAAGAGCCCAAAACACACCTCACCAAGGAAGATTGTACACCGAGCGACCATAGAAGCCTGTGAGAAGGATTGGGCCTATGCACATATAGATATTAAAAAAAGAATTGATTTCCTAAACCCATTATAAGGTTAATATAGTACAAGAAAGGTTAAAGAGATCAAACCATGAAGTAGGTGTATTGTGCCCAGCTCCCACACACCCTCGTGTGGCGCCCATCTCCCACTCGCCGGTATGCGAAAACATATTTCACACATCCTCAACCTTGTCTAACCCTCTTCTCAAGTGCCACGTGTCCAGCTATTCCTCCCACATGTGGATGCCCCCAGTAATTGTGCAGCAAGGCTAGTTTCCTAGTGGATTGGATTTAGATCGAGATCGGGTTCAATAAGCTAGGAAAAATTAGTTCAGTTTAGTGCCTATAAAAAGAACAAAGGGAGACCCAACCAAGGAGGAACAAAACTAGAAAGAGAAGCTCAAGAGAGAGAAATACCCAACCAAGGGAGAGACCAAGAAGGAAGCATTATCTAAGAGAAGCATGAGAGGGAAAGAGAGAAGGTTTCTAGCCACCTCTACACTCTTTCACTTGGTCCCATTTTTGTTATAAGCTTGTGGTTCTTGTCTCAAATAATTGTATTTCAAGAGTTGACTACAATTTTCTTAGAACACCATTGGAAAGGGAGGATTGCCCACATCTAGAGTCATGAAGGAGTGGGCTATAGGTGAGAAGAATTTATTAAACTCTATAAATTTATGTTGATCCTTTCTCAATATATCAATACCTTATACTCCCTCTTCTAATTCTATATTTATAGGCTATATCATCTTCTCTCCCATTTCTTCGATATATTGATTGCCTCTAACTAAACTCAAGAAGCTATAAGAGGGATGTAACTGTCTGATTACATTTGATTACATGAGTATGTAATCACTCTTATGGTGTAGATTAATCACTCACATTTTTATGTTAGAGAGGGTATTGGGCAATTGATCACATATATTTCTCAAGTGAGCATAAATCTTAGAGAGACGTTCCAGGGATATCTTTGCGGATGAGTTTCTTCTCGAACAAACATAAGTCCTTAACAAAATTCTTTGAGTATTTACTAAATCATTAACATTTTAATTGAATGCATAATTATCTTTTATAAGAAAATTTCAGTATCCTACATAAACCTGTCGTGTTGTCAAAATTTTCTCAAATATATTTTCAAGTAAAATGCTACGAAAAATTTTCTTTTAAGTAACACATACATAGAAAAATGTATGCTAAAATTGTCATGAATTTGGGACGTGTATAAGATTCATAAAAAAATCATGAAAGATCAAACTAAACTCGGACCGACCCTACCTATGACAAAAGTACCATGACCCTTGTTCAGTAAATCTAATATAAGTCGGTCAGTAGTTACCCAAATTCCTCAAGGATTTTATCATCAGAAAGCTAATATCTATAGCTTTTCATAGTGATAAATTTCATAAAAGTTATAAATTTCATAAAACCCCTAAGCGTCTCGGTTGACCCTTAAGCCCCGGTTCAAGAAGGTATATATCGATAAAAACCTATTTTGATATATTAGCCTAAGAAGTCAAAGTCATACTCAAATCTTTGCAAGTTTAAGTAAACCAATTGGCACACTTGTACATGTTTTTTGTAGAAAAAGTTTTAAGTTCATATAAGACCAAAAATTTTGTTTACAAAAAAAATTGGCATGCCCAATGGGACCTAGGTCTTAGAGGAATCATTTCAATCCCGTTGAGTTTGGAACCTTGTTTTAAACTCTTTTCGAAACTTTTCCATAAGCCTAAAACCTTCAAGTATGGGTTCAAAACTTCCAAGCATACGTCATGTCGAGTTTGGAAGGTTCATCCGGGGATGTGTCAAGCAAGACCTTTTCATGTTCTACAAGTCCGTTTTCAAAAACATCTCAAAACTCCCTCAAATCACTATTTCAAACCTGGGATAATTGGATCGCCTCTCTATAAGAGAGTTGAAGTAATTAAGAATTCAAAGAGAGATTTTCACTCTAAGCTAAGAGGCCGACGCAATCAAGTTATATTCTTCTCATAGAAAACAATATCAGGCCTATAGGAAGACAAACCATGTCTGGAGAACCATATCGGTGTCCAAATTTGAGAAAGGGGAGCCAAGCCTTGACTCCTTCACCCTCAAAGATAGGAGGGTCATACAACAATTGTTAAAATGCCAATAAAAAGAAAATAGGGTATATTTACTATCAAATTTCATACCATATGATTATAAAACTAATAGTGAGGATGAAATACCAAGCTTTCACTTATATGATGGTAATGGAGATCCTAAATTCCATTTACAACTCTTTTAAAAGGCATACAAAAGAAATGACTCATCCAAATGGGTCTATTAGTTCCAGCGTCCCTTAAGGGGAATGCGTCGAAGTGATAGGCCTCATATGATTTGAACCAATTCATCACATTTAAAGAGCTTACCAATTGCTTCAAGCAAAGATTCTCACACAATGTTGAGATTACCCCAACTTTCAACTCTTTGAGAGATGCTAAGCAAGCTCACAATGAAAACGCTTATGCCTTCATTGTGAGATGAAGATCTTTTCTCAGTAAGTCAAGGAACCCATATCCGAGAGTTATGCGGTAATGTTAATTTAAAAAAAAATTAAAGCCGATTTGAAAACCCTCTTCTCTCTTAATGAAATTAGCACATTTAAAAAACTCATCAAAAAGTCATCTCTTTTTAATCAAACTTGAAAAAGGAGGTGTACGATGACCTTTTGAATGCTAAGGGCCTTTCTTTAAGACCAAAGCCTGTGGTTTATAGATCTATGGAGGGGCAAAGTCTCAAAAGATAGCGAGTGTTAGGGTTGAGCCTTCCCATCTAACCCCAAACCTTCTTTTCCCAAGTCCAAACCGTCCACTACTAAAGTCCAAAAAAGTAAAAAAATATTAAATAACAAAAAGAAATTACATACATCTAGGACAACCACTTATAGAGATCCTAAATATTCTTTTATCCTAAGGATTGTTGAACTTACTAATGGTTCTCAAAAGGGCAGCCCTAGGGACATTTTCTCAATGAGTATTTCAAGTATCATAGGCTAAAGGGCCATGATCAAATGATTACTTCTCTTTGAAAAACAAAAAGAGGACTTGTTTGAGAAAGATAAGCTCCACATCTCCGAGGAGGTGGAAGACCCAAGTTATTTTTATAGAGCCTTTCCCCAATTACTCAGCATGGATGAAAGCTCAAAAGGGGTATGTTTCTTCCTCAATAATTCTCTTGAAATGGTCGGTCATGCTTGTTGTGATCATGCATTGCATAGGAGTCACTCTACTTGGCACACAACACATACTTCATCCATAATATTAAAAAAATCCAAGCAAGTAGTGATCCGAAGAACACTTAGTATCCTACTCCTGGATAGTGCCTTGATAGTCATTCGTGAAAGTGTCGAGTAGGTTACTAGGTTCGAAAGGATCTACAATCCCCGCACTTGGTAAATGAATCAAGAGGGTGGTTGTTTTACCCGGCTACCGAAAAAGCATGCATCATTCCTCATTCATCCCATAGTATTGATAAGAGCAAATATGTTTTGTTCCCTCCATATGATCTAGAAAAATATTTCTCAAAACTTGTAATCAATATGTCGATTATAGAGTTGATCAAAATCTCGCCTAAACATAGACAAGTATTGGATGAAATTATAGAGAAAACAACCGTTAGCTTATCCATAACTCCCAAATCATTCTCCTTCTTGGTCTCACTCAAACTCCAATCATCTTCTTCAAAGACGAGTTGTGGGCCAATAGCAATCCACAACCATGCCTTGCATATAGAGGTTGTTTTGAATTACCATTCTCTAGGAAGTGTCTCATCGATTGTGGAGGGGCCTAAACATCCTACCCTTGTATATAGCCCTCCAAGTTAGAATTCTCTTAGAGAGGCTTGGATCAAGTACAATTGTCATCATGAGGTATGATGACAATTCCTCCCATTCCCTCGGATCGATCGAACTTCTCATGAAAATCGGTCCAATCCAACATGTAGAGTTGTTTCATGTCTTAGACATCAACCTTCATTGCCACTTTTTGCTAAGAAAGGCCTTTGATACACTCCCTCAAGGTTGTCCCCTCAACCTTCCATCAATGTGTTAAGATCCCTTGAAAAGGACTCAAACCTCAAAGGAGTCTAAAACTGACTGTATATCATGAGTGAACCATGTCAAAACCCAATTTCCTATTTCTTTATTCTTTTTGGGTGTCTTTTGTAGGGAATCTCTCTTTATTTCTGTAAGAGGCAAAAATATAGGCCTTTCTTTTTTGAAATTGTTCATGGTTGTCATGACTGCCTCTATATTTGTAGATCTTCTCTATTTCAATATTTACTGATCTCTCGATGCAGGTGAAGGTAGGCCTCTTTATGTAGGTGTAGGTGCAGGCTGATCGTAGGTGATTGCAAGTCTCCTTTTGCAGGATCTTTGGAGGTCATGTGACGTAATCTTTTAGTGGATTTTCATTTTGAATTTGGCCTCTATCTATATTCAATTTGATCTTGTATTTGGATTTGGTTCAATTAATGCTCATGTTTGATCCAATTTATATTTGAATCTTCACCTGATTTTGTACTTGTATCCGCTCTAATTTGAACTGGATCTAATTTGCTATATACTTGTATTTGATCCAATTTGTGTTTGGGCTTGGACCTAGTTTGTACATGTATCCGCTCCAATTTGTACTTGAATTTTATATCTAGATATGATTTGGCCTATACTTGTATTTGATCCAATATGTATTCAATCCGGTTCACCTTGCTTTGGCATTTTCAATCCAATTTGACCTGATTTGTGCTTATTTCTGATCCAATTTGTGTATGGATCTAATCCAATTTGTAGATGGTATTTCATTTTGATCCAATCTGTATCAACTCTTCATCAAGGATTTTATCTTTGGGTGTTTACAATGTCATCAACTCATCACTATGAACTAGAGTTGAACACACATTTGGAGTCTTGAAGGCATGATTTCCTATATTAAAACTTAAATTCCATATCCATATCATGTACAAGTGAAAATATTAATAGTTGCATGTGCTTTACATAATTTCATCGTTGTACATAAGTCAAATGTTGTTCATTTTAAGGAAAAAGGTGATGGAGTACTGATAGGAGAACCTATAGTAGAGTTACTTATGGTTAGATGCATGTACAAAATGATGTGGGAAAACTATCCAAACAGTAAGTTTTTTTGAAATATTAATTATAAATTTCAATATTATCTTTTTCTTTCTTGTTTATATTATTAAACTTGACATCTAAAATTGTTTACAAGGACCATTTAGATGATGATATGGTTAATTTTGAAAATATGACCTTAGGCACTGCGCATTGTGAAGTACGGTTGAACACACATTTAGAGTCTTGATGGCATTGTTTCCTATATTAAAAACTCAAATTCCATATTCATATTATGTACAGGTGCAGATTGTAATAGTTACATGTACTTTTATTAATTTCATCCATCCGTACAAGTCAAATATTGTTCATTTTCAAGAAGTTAAAAGTATTAATGATAGAAGAAATTATGAATGAGAACCCATAATGAAGTTACTTATGGTCAGTTGCATGCATAATGTGGTGGTCATAGACAATTGAGAGACTTATTAACAAACATGATGTGGAAAAACTATCCAAACAATAAGCTATTCTAAATATTAATTCTAAATTTTGATATTATCTTTTTCTTTATTATTTATATTATTGAACTAACTTTGATCTCTAAAATTGTTTACAAGGACCATTTGCATCATGATGTGATCAATTATGTGAATATGATCATAGGGACTTCTCACTGCAAATTACAATTGAACACACATTTGGAGTCTTGATTTTCTATATTAAAAACTCAAATTCCATATCCATAGGGATTCCTCACCACAAACTACAATTGAACATTCTCACTATTGAACGACTTGATGTAAGAAGGATATCAATTTGAGATAAAGGTGTAAACACCCATTTTTTTTTTTAAATTTTTATCCTTTTGAAAAACTCGCTATTTTTGGCAGTTTTGGTTTAAATAAAAATGCAACAAATGAGCTTGTTTTGGCATCAAAATTTTATGAAAACCTCAAAATGATGGAATGTCACTTCCCTTTCAGAAAAATTCGAATTTGGACGAAATGTTATGAAAATGATGATTTTGCCCTCAGGACCAAATTGGTAGGATTTTTCCTTTTTAAGCAATTGACTTCAAAGAAAGCATGATTTCAAACAATTCTTTTTATATGAACAAATGAAAAAGGTAACATTGGGAATCAAACCCAAAAACGTTTGCAAATTACAAATTTATGAAATTTCAAAACCCTTGATATTCAAAAACAAGTTAAATTCAAACCAGACCTTAGAAATTCGCCCGAGTGAGAAGGGTCTCATTCCAAGACCTGATACCCAGGGTTAAAGTGGTACGACACCTTATACCCATTGAAGAGGTTAAAGTGATTCGATACCCCACACCCAAGAAAATGGTTAAATGGTGAAGGTTATAGACTAACTCACGGAGCAAAAGTAGGTCACCCTTGCAAACAAAAACTAGGAATGAAACCCAATGTTTTTCCAAAGTAATATTTGAAAATTTCATTGAATTTGATGTTTTCAAATATAAAATATTTTTTTATAAAGTGTTTGAAACCTACCATATATAAACTCAGACCGTATGGAAACAAATTCTCCTGAAAGAGGAGATGACATAAAAAGACAACGACCGAGCACCTGCCAATTTCGGCGTTGTTGGGCAAGGTAACCTATCATTTTTAGTTTCAGGTTCTTAAAAAGAAAGGTCGGCACATAAAAAGGAAAGTCGACGCTCGAGGAAGGAAAGTGACAACTAAGAAGGAAAGGGGGCTTCCAAGGAAGGAAAGCTCACATTCAGGAGAAAATGGACGACCAAAAAGGCAGCAATCGAACACCTGCTAAATTTGGTATAACTGGACCAGGTAACCTGTCATTTGCAGTTGCAGGAGTGAAAGAAGCAGGCTGGTGTCAAAAATAGAAGGTTCGCATTCAAGAAAGGAAGGGCGATGTTTGAGAAAGGAAAGACATCATTCAAGGAAGGAAGGGCGATGTTTGAGAAAGGAAAGACATCATTCAAGAAAGGAAAGTGGATCAAGTTGGCAAGTTATGATGCATGACTTGGCAAGCTATTACCAACTTCAAACTTAGACAAATTATGGAACTTGCCATACGTAGCTTGGGTCCATGATTTGGTAAGACATAAGGCCAACCTATCACGTGTTATGGGTTGGACGATCAAATTAAATGGGATGGTGGCTTCAGACATATGGGATGAGGCAAACCGATGCACAGACACATAGCTATTAGCCCATGCCATGAAACAAGGTACATTGAAAAGTCACGGGTTATTGCTGGCCATATAAAGGATTCAATGTCAATGAAACTATAAGAGGAAGAGTTGGTCTTCTTTCCCTTGATAAACGAAGCATGTCGTGTTCTTGAAGTAGGCCGGCATATTACCATTAACATGGAAAGAAGTGAGCCAACACACTACCATTAACATGGAAAGAAGTGAGCCAGACTATTACCATCAACATGGAAAGAAGTAGGCCAGCATGTTGTCATCAACGTGGAAAGAGGAAGGCCAGCCAACCGAGCTCAGGAAAATGGACAACAGCCTAGTCGAATCCTTCAAAAGTATCTTGCCTTTCCACTAACCCCCCCTTGGCCAGTCGATCTTGGTAAGTCTTCTAGCAAGAACACCTTGCCTTTCAAAGCAGCCAACCGTGTTGAGTTGGGCAAGCAACCAGCATCTTACCAAAGTTGCAGCTTACCCCAATATGGAAGGTGTTCTCCAGCTCCAACCGGACCCTGCAATCATGGCTGAACCTAGTTACTATTTCAGCCAATGTCAGCTCCATATCCCCAAACAGCAGGGATCGAATTCAGCAAGAAACCAGCATGGACCGAAATTAGTATGATCTTGGCAAGAAAGATGCAGCAACCTTGGATCGATTTGGTAAGCCATCCAACAGCTCCAAGCCTAGCCAAATTCAGCAAATTCAGCACAAGAACCTTCCATGTTTGGTCTAGCTAAGTTCAGCAAGTGGAGTTGCAGCAAAAGGCAACTCATTACCTATAAAATGGTCCTTGAAGGGGCTGCAAAAGGGGAACTAATCCAGGGTGGGGGATAAAATCTGTAATGGAATCCGTGAGCAGATCATGCAATCCGTGAGAAACCAATCGGTGAGGAATGAATCTGGGGGTGCAGAGATAAATCTGAATTTGAGGAATCTAGGGGTGTGAAAGAGAGATCAACCGTTAGTGCCAAACACCAATCCGTGAGAGAAGAGTGGACAACAGAAAAAGAGAGAAAGAGAGGGAGAGAAGGAGAAGAAGAGAGAGGGAAAGAAGGAAGGAAAGCAGGCTGCTCCTGCCCCGCCGTCCGCCGTCCGATTGTGGCGGCTCTTCATCCACGTTAAGCTCTTCATTGCCTCCATATCGTCTTCTTCATCTACACCACAGGTTTGAAGCTTTTGTTTTATGATTGATTAAAAATCTGAAAATCTATAGGAAGCAACAGCTCCTACGAAGAATTGTATGCAGATTGAACCAAGGACATTTGTTGATACAAAACGTGTATCTTCATCCCTAAATCTCTAGGAACACAATGAAAACTACAAACCTCTTTGATCTGCATGATTTGTAGGATTGGCTACAGGTTGAAGATCGTTTCAAATGATTAAAGGAACATGTTTAAATTTTCTTCAAAACTGAACTTTTGAAACTGCATGTCTGCACACACCTAATTATGGATTTTTCTGAGATGAATGACTGATCCAATCGGGTCAATATTTGTCACTCTAATCTAGACATATGAGTGAGTACCTGATAAAATTTTGAAGATTTTATATGGTCATTTATATGGTTAATTAAATCCGTGAACTTTGGCAAAAATCAGATTATGTTATGCAAAGTTCATAAATATGTGTCTTTTCTTTTTATTCATATCTTTGTAAATCCGAGACTTTTCATCAAGACAAATTTTACTGAATTGGGATGTCTAAGTGTAGAGATATGACTATTTTTCTGAGTCTCTGAATCACAGACACAGAACTGTTCTGAGTTTCTAAAAATTCATCGGTTACAGATTTAATTCTCTAGAAGGAAAATAAAAAATAAAAATATTTCCTTATTTTGCACATGTAAATCTTACTTGTATAAAAATTTTAGGATTTTTACAAACCCGGAAGTATTTAAAAAAAAATTAGAGAAGAGGTCTCTCAAAATAGAACAGTTTCTGTAATTTTGAGAACCTGAAATTCTCAAAAATCATGCACTTAGTCATGATTTCTGAAACTTTTAAAATTGAGGTTTTGTTTTTTCCAAATTTAATGGATTCCAGATATTTTCCAAGAGTCTAGGTTGACCCTTGAGCGTCGGTTCAAGAAGGCCTATGTCGATAAGAACTCACTTGTCCACGTCATCTAAGAAAGTCAGAAAAATTAAACTTTGTTAGTTTAAGTAAACTAACTGGCACGCTTGCGCACACGACGTAGTTCGAGAGTTTAATTTCAAATCCTAAAAGATTTTGAAATAAAAATTCACGTCTACAGATTTGGCACGCCCGGTGGGAAATGAAACCCACAGTTTTTCCAAAGCAATATTTGAAGATTTCATTAAAATTGATGTTTTCAAATATAAAATATTTTTTTAAAGTGTTTGAAACCTGCCATATATAAACTCGGACCGTATGGAAACACATTCCCCGGATAGAGGAGATGGCATAAAAAGGCAACGACCGAGCACCTGCTAATTTCGGCGTTGTTGGGCGAGGTAACCTGTCATTTTAAGTTTCAGGTTCTAAAAAAGGATGGTCGGCATCAAGAAAGGAAAACTGATAAACTGACATCAAAAAAGGGAGTTGACGTTTAAAAAGGCAAGTCGACACCCGAAAAGGAAGGTCGACGCCCAGAAAGGAAAGCCGACGCTCAAGAAGGGAAATCTGATGTTAAAAAATGAAAGTGGGCTTCCAAGGAAGGAAAGCTCATTCAGGAGAAAATCAGCACCCAGAAAGGAAAGTCGACGTTCAAGAAAGAAAGGCGACGCCAAGAAAAGAAAGTCATCCAAAAAAAGAAAGCAAGCACTCAAGGAAGGAAGTGTGATGCTTGAGAAAGGAAAGACATCATTCAAGAAAAGAAAATGGATCAAGTTGGCAAGCTATGATGCCTGACTCGGCAAGCTATTACCAACCATACACAAATTATGGAACTTGCCATACGTAGCTTGGGTCTATGATTTGGTAAGACATAAGGCCAATCTACCACGTGTTATGGGTTGGACGATTGCATCAAACAGGTAAGCACTTACCTTTTTCAAACCTCAACCAATTGCAGTTGAAAGGTGGATAAGAACGACACTTATTTCAGTCGAATTGGGTAACTTACCAACATCCAATCTGGCCGGTTTTTAGCATAGTAACACAAGGCAAACTTACCATGTGTTTAATCGCATTACCTGAACAGGTGTAGGTAGGTATTGTAAAGTCGTCTAGCTTTGAAATGGAACCTATCGAGACTTGATTGATATTGGTTTCAATTCAGACTGATAAGAATCGAAGCAACGTGCCTTGTTCTTCACCCCAGGATGGTGGCTTCAGACATATGGGATGAGGCAGACCGATACACAGACACATAGCTATTCTACCAGAAGTCCATACTCTGAAATAGAGTACATTGAAAAGTCACGGCTGTTGTTGGCCATGTAAAGGATGCAATGTCGTTGAAATGGTAAGACAAAAATATTATAGAGTTGATCTTCTTTCCCGTGATACATGAGGCATGTCGTGTTCTTGAAAACGGCCAGCATATTACCCTGACTTCAACATGGAAAGAAGTAGGCCAACATATTACCATTCATATGACCATCAACATGGAAAGAAGAAGGCCAGCCAGCCGAGCTTAGGAAAATGGACAACAGCCTCGTCGAATCCTTCAAAAGCATCTTGCCTTTTCACTTGCCTCCCTTGGCCAGTCGATCTTGGTAAGTCTTCCAGCAAGAGCACCTTGCCTTTCAAAGTAGACAGCCGTATTGAGTGTGGCAAGTAGCCAGCAGCTTACCAAAGTTGCAGCTTACCTCAATATGGAAGATCTTCTCCAGCTCTGACCGGACTCTGCAATCAATGGCTGAACCTAGTTACTATTTCAGCCAAGGTCAACTCCTTATCTTTCCAAACAACATAGATCGAATTTAGCAAGAAACCAGCAGGGACTATGTTTAGCAATGACAGTAGTAGGTCCACCTATTTTCCTAACTTAAACCAAGTGCAGCAATGAAGAAGCCATCCACTTACCGTATCAAAGGGAGTCGATCTTGGCAAGAAAGAGCAGCAGCCTTGGATTGATTTGGTAAGTCATCCAACAGCTCCAAGCCCAGCCAAATTCAGCAGATGCAGCAGAGGATCCTTCCACGTTTGGTTCGGCCAAGTTTAGCAAGTGGGGTCTCAGCAAAAGGCGATTCATGGCCTATAAAATGGCCCTGAAGGGGGCTGCAAAAGAGGATCCAATCGGGAGAGATCATGAATCCGAGGTGAGTACCAAGAATCAACCACCAACTGCAAAATACCAATCCGTGAAGAGAGAAAAACCATAGGAAAGAGAGAGAAAGAGAGGGAGAGAAGGAAAAGAAAGGAGAAGAGAAGCACGCTCACCCTACTCCGCCGTCCGACATATGCTCGTTGGGGTTCCTCAACCACGTTAGACGCTTCATATCATCTTCCTCCTCAATCCCACATGTTTGAACCATTTGTTTTATGAATGTGATCCATTGAAAACTCGAAAATCTGCAGGTTTTGCAGAAGACTTTACGAGGACTGAACTAAATATCATGTTCGTGAATAATACTGATGCAAAACATGAGTGTTTGTCCTTTAATCTTCATGTACATGATAAAAACAACACACCTCTATGATTTTTACAAATTTTAGGATTGGTTATAGGTTGAAAAGTATTCCAAATGATCAGGAGAACACGTTTGAAATTTTCTGCAAATATGAACTTTTAAAACACATGACTGCACACACCTGAACACAAATTTGTTTTAAACGAACGACTGATCCAATTAAGTCGATTTTTTGCACGTCCAATCTAGACATGTCAAGGATTATTTGATAAAATTTTGAAGGTTTTATGTGGTCGTTTGCCTAGTTAATTAAATCTGTGAACTTGAGCAGAAACTAGATGTTATTCTGCAGAAACAGAATATTGAGGAATAGGTGTCTGTTTTTTTGCTCATGTCTATAAATACTAAATAAAAGTGCCTGAAAATTGATTCTTTGGAAAGATAACATCTGGAGATTTCCAACAAAATAAATTTTACTGAACTTGGATGTCTGAGTGCAGAGATATGATTGTTTTTCTGAGCATACAAAACTGTTCTAGGTTTCTGAACAGTCATCAGTTCCTAATTTAATTCTCGGGATTTATAGAAGTAAAATACAAAATAAAAATATTTTCTACTTCTGCACATGTTTATCGTGTTTGTAAAAGTTTCAGAATTTTTGCAAACTTAGAAGTATTTAAGAAAAATCAGAGAACAGGTCTATGAAAAAGAATGTTTCTGCAATTTTCAGAACCTGAAATTTTCAGAAATCTGGAACTTAGTCACAAATTCTGAAATTTGTAAAATTGGGTTCTTGCTTTTTCGAATTTAACGGATTCCAAATATTTTCCAAGCGTCTAGGCTGACCCTTGAGTGTCGGTTTAAGAAGGCCTACGTCGAGAAGAACTCACTTGTCCACGATCGTCAAAGAAAGTCAGAAAAATCAATCTTTGTTAGTTTAAGTAAACTAATTGGCATGCTCGCACACACAACGTAGCTTCAAGAATTTAATTTCAAATCCTAAAAGATTTTAAAAAAAAAATTTACGTCTACAGATTTGGCACGCCCGGTGTGACTTGAGTCTTAGGAATTTGTTTGAATCCATTATATATTTGCAAAACTAACCTAGTTTCCAGATTTGTGGTAATTTCTTGTATACAGGTTGATCATGTCAAGCTCAGAATGATCTTCCAAGATGTCAAAGTGGGGCTCATGCTATAAGAGCAAAATTTCAAACAGGTTTTCAAAAGACACGCTGGCCTCCCTAAAAAGGTAAATGATGAAGAAAATAGAAGAAAGGATAGCTGCTTTAAATGAAGAAATTGAAGAAGGAGAATCTTGCTCTTCCCATGGTAAGAAACCTAGAAAATCAAACCATTCAAGGAAGACTTTATCTAATTTTTAAAATCAGTTTTCCAAAATCACAGAAAGATCTTCTCAAACTCGAGAAGAAGAAATTGCTGGTCTTATGAAGAGAGCAACCAAAGTTAAAAGGAAAATTGAGGCCTTAGAGGCCAAGATGCACCATTCCCATGAAAACCTATCTTGGGTATGTCAAGAGAAGAGCCATACTCGAAAAACCAAACCAAGGAAAAAAAATGAAGGATATGAGGCTAGAGATGAAGCGAGGGTTCGAATCAAATCGTCTAACCTTTCTAATCATCCAAACACCCCTTTAGAAAAACCAAAAAGGTTTCTTATTTTAGAAAAATTGGAAAATTTTCAAAAGTCAAAAAGATTTGAAAATAAAAAATTTGGAATTCAGGAAAGTAAAAGGGAAAAGAAAGTTTGCATCCCTAAGCACACAAGTGGAGTGGGGCATGAGAGTCACTTCACACCCACCACCCAAAAGTTTTCAAAATTGGTTGCTCTGATGGGTTCCATTCCTACGAGTACCATTTCATGCATAAGAGAGAATGAGTGTTGCAAATATATAGGCTTAGCGAATGAAATCCAAGACCTACCAAAGCAATGGGAGCTTGAAGCCATACATGAGTTACAACACCCTAAGGATGCCTGCAAGGAAGCTTGCTCTCACCATGGAAAGGTAGACAAGCATGAAAAAGATATACCTGAACCTCTTTTCTCTCCAAACTCTCTACTCGATCCTCCTATTCATTGTGTAAGATTGGTAGATCATAAAGATTCAAATCACAATCATGCACCCACAACCCCACAAAATGTGTCGAAGGATATAGATTTGAAAGGTACGACAAATGTCCAGCACCAAAAAGAATTTGAAAATAAAAAAGAAAATAAAATTTCAAATTTGGTAACCCCTAGGATATACATTGACAACCTAGGTACACCTAACTCTACCATCCACATATTAGGAGAAACCGAGCCACACCCAGCCAAAGTCGTCCATCTCCTAGAGGAAACCGAATCACCCAACACCTCCACCCCTAAACCCATAGATCTCCTCGGTACACACAATAAAATTCAAGTGTATAACTATGTCATAGAGGATATAATATTCTAGGGTCATCACCTTTATCAAAAATTTTCAAAACTCAAAAAGCCTTAGAATATGTTACTAAATATGTGATATACACCATACCAGGGCCTAGGAGCTAAAAACCAAGGTAGATTAGAACCTCTCATACATCTACCAAATCTAGGTCGATATGGCTTAGGATACAACCCATCCATACCCCCTGACCACCACCTAAGACCAATTGAGTTAAGGGTGTCCTAGAACCGACTAAAACTGAAACCTATGGTTTAGACATCTTATTTGGAGTCTAACTTGTACTATTTTCTTTGCAGGTTTGATAGAAGACCCCTTTTATTGAAAAAAATCCAAAAAAATTAGAAAACTCTCAAAACCCCAAAAAAAAAATTGGAAAAATTCGAAATTCCCAAAAAAAAAGTTTTACTTGTTTTCCCTTCTACTAGTCATTTCGAAAAATCCAAAAAAATTGAAAAAATTGAAAACTCCAAAAAATTTTGTTTTCCAAAATCAAAAACAAAAATTATATTTAGAAATTCCTTCTTCTCTCATCTATGATACTTCCCTAGAAATCAAAAACTTGAGAGTGAGTAAAGCAAGGAGGAAGATCCCCTCATCTATGAGGATGGTAAGCCTCCAAGCTTTCTAAATTCTATAAAATCTTTGATTTGGAAAACTCTTCAAAGTATATAGGTAGAATTTCCTAGAGATCAATTAGGGAGTTAACCTAACTCAAAATATACCAAAGACTAGGATCATGTCATGCATCACCAAGAACTAAGATCGTGCATATCTCTCATGCAGCATATTGAGAATCATTCATGCCACCCTAGGGATCGACCATGGTATATGAGTACTCGTGTCATTTTCTCCAAACTAGGGGCGTTGAGATGTTATTCCTTAAATATATTTCATAGAGACTGAATGCATTCATCATTTCATAAAGCATGTATTTCCATCATATTATAGGAATACATTTTACATGTCATAATCCATCCATAAAAGGCCCACACTCCATTGGAAGATGGTGGCCCACAAGGACGATCCCTATGTTGCAAAAGGGCATCATAAAATCAATATTGGTAAGTTGATGTTGAGGGAGGAAATTTAGTAGATTCTATGAATGCCCAATACTATGTATAGGGTCTACTTTAAATTTCATTTAAAAAAATTTTGAAAATAGATCTCTTTTGAATTTCTGGAAAGAAGGACTAAAGATGGATTATGTTACCCTAAATTAGGGAATTGATACTTTATGAAAAGTAGAGTTTCCAAAAATCATTTGGTAATATTTCAAAAATCTATTATGTACCAAATGAGGCTTGATTCAAAATAACAAGATGTTTTCAAATGGTAGGTGCTAAGATATTCTTAACTGAATTGATTATCTAAAGGGATGAGTTGTATTTCTCATTTTGCTTCTCCCCAAAAAAGAAAAATTAGCAAAAAAAAAATCAAAAGAAAAGGAAGGAAATAAAACCTCCGAGGCCTTCCAAAAAGAAAAGAAAAGAAAAGAGAAACAAAACCTCCAATATAGAGGTGTCATTTGAAAAAGAAAAAAAAGTCAAAGCTCAAAATAGCAATTTTCCATAAAAAAAATTCTTGGCCTTAAACCCTGGGACGCTTTAGAAGGGACCGCGGGTAATTCTTTCCCAAAATCGCCAGAGCTCATCCCGATGGAGAAAAGTTTCCCTTGAAAGTCCTAGAGTAGGAATAGGACCTATTCATTTGGATTCATGTTGTTTGAGAATTAGACTTTATTGGATAAGAAATGGAGCTTTGAAATGTTATTCAAAATCTTCTATAAAACCTCTACTTATTAGTGGGTATTAAAACCCGAGCGAAGGGAAATGTAAGAAATTGTAAGTCCTTTTCTATAGAAACCAAAAGGAGTTCTCTTTTTGAAAAAGAAATTTTGGAAACTGCTCATCGATTTAGTATGCAGCCTCCACTAGGTGGGTCCTCATTTGTTGAAATATTCAACATTGCCATATTATCATGAATGTGGCCCTTAACTGCCTATTATTTGCATGACACTAATGGTTTAGTGGGGATGGTTCTTCTTGTTCCATAATAGGATTCTTTGAATATGTTGGATCAGGGCTTTTCCCTTTTGTGGATCTCAGGGATTATATGACCTTGGGAAGCCTAGTAGCATTTTCCGCATCAAGCATATTGGAGTAGAGTTTTTCATTCATTTTTAGGGAGAAAGAATCAAATAAATTGCCTGTTGGAATTCTTCATTCCTCACATTTCCTGAGACTCCTTTAGTCTCCACACTCTCATGACAATTAGGAGCCTTGTTGAAGGCTTAGCTCATCTAGATAGTCGAGATTCAAGGGAGTAAACCACAACCAACCAAAGAGAGAGAATAGGGGAGTCTTCCATGAATGCTATTTGATTCACCAAGAAGTTATTGATATCAATGCTCAAGTCTTTGTTAGCCGATATGAGTCGCCCATCTTTAATGGCTTTTTGAATTACCACCTCAAATTTGATACACTAGTTAGTATTGTGCTTATCTCTATTACGCCATTTATAGTATCTAGATAACTTCTTCTATCCTCTTTAGAAGGAATTGAATGCCCTACGAGAAGCATTATTTACCTATCTATGAGCAAGATATCAAAAATCTCTTTGGAGATGTCAAAGAGAGGGGTCCCTATTGTTTGAGACCTTCTTCCCTTTTGGTGGTCTGAGCAAGCGCAAGTGTATGATGACCCATTCATGAGTTCGATAGCCATCACTCTAGAATGGTCAACATTCTTGACATCTCACACCTTCATCATTTCTTGTATGTAAGATATGAGCGATTGCCATTACTCTTTTTGGATTTCCCTCACGCTTAGTATTGTGGACAACAAGATCACTCAATAGATGCTCAAGTTCGACAACCTGATTTTCTATTTGCACAATGTTTAGATAGTAGTGACTTGCAATGCCCTTCTTGATTTTATGGCAGAGGCAATTCTTTGTCAGGATATATATTGTGCATCAATGAATTGCATTTGATAGTTGGCGATCATGTTATGGAACCTTTCAATGAAGTCTTTGATTGTTGCATCATCCGTTTATTGAAGGTTCATGAGGTCGTTAGTTATACCCTTATTTTATTGTACCCTTTCAGGAAAGCCGTCCACATCTCTTTCTATATATGAATTAGCCCTTGCTTCAGGGAGAGTACAAAGCGAGTTGTTCAATAGGATAATTGACATGTTTTCTTCAAAATGTCGTGAATTTGACTTTCAAGGCCCTCAGGACTGGAGCAATTCTATCAACCCACTGGAAATATGATTTTCGATCAACGTCGGCTCCCAAAACCTAAAGCTCGATGCAAAAGGTGTTCAATACAAGGTTCAATAATCCCTTCTATATTCTTTGGGATCTAGAAGAGACTGCAACACTTGAAGGATGATCAACAAATTCTATTAGTTTGTTTTTGAGAGTATACTGACAGAGCAAGAGGGATTAGTTGATCATAATTGGCCGATAGAATAAAATGATTTGAATATTGTAAGTCAGTCTCAAGGGAGGCGATACTCCTATGGACATGCTATTATAGGTGGAGCAAGGGGTATTGCAACTGCCGCAAGCACAAGGGGTATTGAGTGAGCTGGTGGGGCCTGGTGGATAGCCCCAGTCCTCTAGTTGACACGTGTATTTGATGTTGGACATCAACTTGAGGTATAAAACTCTGAGCAAGAATCCTTCTCCTAGTCTTACGCCGGTGCTCACTAGTTGCAAACTAGCAACTTGAGGGACTGAGGCGGCTTCAAATGGTGATTTTCATGACTACCCCGGGAGCCCCTATCATTGAGGAGCATAGAACTGGTTGATTTCTGGTCACTTTTGGTGGTCTCTAAGCAATATTTACATGACCATAGCATAGATTGAAACAATATGTTGACTCAAAGTGGACCTAACCACCTATGTATGTTCTGAATGTCAACCAATTCTAGGATTGAAGATAAGTAGTTGCTTCTGCCGCCCTTTGTCTTCCGACTAGACACTCTTGCTCTCGCATGATGATTACCTGGTTTACACCTATGGATGACAAAGTCTCTCTCATGAGCTGGAGAAGCGACTTGTGGATCTCTAACATTGATGCATGAAGTCATTCTGGGAGGATGGGCCTCAATTGATCCATATTGAAGGATCAACAATTGATGGTGGTTGGGAACTAGATTGTGATTGGGGTGAACGAGCACCATGAACTAGAGTCCCAGGATCATTGCTGGAAGGGTTGATGTTGTTAGATGCCATGTGATATTTACTGCCAATCACATCGAGTTGGCATGTGATTCCTTATCCTCCGATCGGGCATGTCAATGAATGTGTTATTATTAGGAATGACTCGATTCAAAATGACACGCATGATCTATTGGAGACTCCAATGAAGTGTAGCCTGTAGGGCGATGTAAGAAAACGCTGACCTCCATTATCAGAGGGTTCAGATAAGGTTTAGATGGAGTTGGTCTTGAGAATCTGATTGGCATATCTGAAGAGTGCATGCTGTTGAGAGTGACAGGGTGGTAGGAATGACCTAGGACTGCCGCTAAAATGAAAGAAAAAATGTAAATTTTTAGGTTTCAATATTTCTCCTTGCATTCTACTCTTCTGGTGCCTCTATTTCTAGGTGGTAGGAATGAGCCCAGAAGAGCCCCTTGCCTCCCGACGGTTTGTGATTGAGAGGCGTTTTCATGCTCCAATGCCCTTATCGCCCACTTCCATTTTTCATGGTACTATTTTAGCCGCTCGAGCCATTACAATTTTTGGCGATAACAGTACATAGGGACTCCTCCTTTGAGCATTGTTGAGAGGCTTAAAATCCCATTCCTACAAGCATATGTATTTATCTATCTATGTGTGCGCTTACACACAGGCGTGCACACAAACACACATTATATATAAACTCTATCGGTGATGGATTTTGTTAACCATTATTGTACTAGTGGTGGTGATTTGGCATTATATTTCAGGTTTTGTGGTTTGCCAAATTTTATGCCTAAGCACGTGATTTTGAGTCTCGCTTGTCTACCACTTCACCACCAACGCATCTTGGAAGTGAATCCTATGTATTGCCAAGGATTGCACCAGAACGTTAGGTCATGGTCGGGCTCTGTGACACCCACTTCGTGAGTTCAATTCCTCGTGGTTAGTGTGTGTTAGGCTTAAGCTTCCCATTGTAGCTAAAAGGTTGTATTTCCAACATTTTTGTCTTCAAAGAACCCGTTTGCAATACCCACTTTTCTGCAAGTGAGTTTTATATTATTTTTAGTAAAAGCACAAAAATATGTGAACAACAAACCCCTTCATGTCCTCGTTTTCTATTGCAGATTTGCTTGTCATATATATTCACCTGCTTTCTCATGTACCTACAATACAAATAGACCATTAAAATCAGGAGTTGGTGATGTCGCCTTGTATCAGATGTTAGCGGCAAGGTTGATCTCTTTTGGACATTAAAACTGTAGCCATTCAAATGTATTCAGTTGAACGCGATCCAAAATTCAACGTATGGTTGTATCAACATCGCATTCAATAGGATAGGGACTTTTACTAGACGACACACTCCCCATTAGGATTATTAGAAGCATACACATTTAAAACATCAACACATATTCAAAGTTATCAAAACAATAAATACCACAATAATTTATCATTTGGAAATCAAATATACATACTCACATTTATATCTGCATTTCCCCACACAACACATTCACCTCAAACCTTTCTCACGGGACTTAGATACATGGTGCCATTCACATATATAGCTATGCACCTGAGAACCCACCCTTTACTCCCTTGGGTATTGAATATCCAAGATTATATCATCACAACCGAACGTTTGGATATCCCACACAAGCAAATACAATATGACCAATATCTTAGCACAATTGAGTTTTCAATCATCCTTATTCACTTTTCCCAATTATGTAACACAATCATAAGTTCCAACACAATATCCACAAATCTTTCACACTAAAAACATATTCATTTTTAAGAATCAAGAGCTTATACAAGTAAGACTCAAAAAAGATGCACATTCAAAAACAGTTCTCAATAATTGCCCGCCGCATGCACGACCCAAACCTAAGCACAACTTGAAATCGACAGGAAATAGCTATTGATGTCATCATCATGTAATGCTGAAGTCATCACCTGACACAGTATGGGACACATAACATGACACGCTTTCTAAGAAGTACAAGTCAACACAGACACGTCAGACGGGAGACAGATTTTTAAAGGCAATGGATCCATGTCTTGGATCCTCAGCCCACCAAGGCCTTGCTGGTGAACAGACAATTCGACTGGGTGTGATTCACCAGAGCCAGTGGCTATTCCAGTGTTCAAAAGAATTTTCCAGCCACCTCTAGTGTCAAATAGATATTTCACGAACTCATCCCACCAAGAGATGATTATGATGCTAGTAGAGCTACCAATCACTGGAAATCATACCGAGAAACCCAATACGGCTGTTTCCTAAACCCTCAGTAGTTTCTCATAAAACTCCCGTGATTCTCAGTCGTAATAGGGTTCAAATAGGAAGTCTATGGATTTGTCTCTTCAAAGCTTCTGCGATGGTATCCTCGATGCCATCGGACAACCATTCGATTATAGGAAAAAATAAATAAAACTAAATAAAAAACATAACTTATAAGAAATGCCATGGTTTTTCGCCATTCTACCATCGATCACCTCGAGTTTGGAGTTCCTCTAGGCTCTAGGATTACTGACAAAGTAAAGTCCTCTTGTTTATCTCTTTAATAAGGCTTCCAAATTCATTGAAGGAAACCTCAGAGTTTTCTTATTTAAAAAAAAACAGGTATCCCCTTTATTTTCTTTCTTTTTTACCTAGTTTAGGCCTAACCCAGACCCAGATATTACAGCCTATCTAATAAATGAGGCCCTCTCCGATATGGTAGGCCCAACCCAGAAAGATGTTCAGTAGAGACAATACATTACTCGGATATGTGATGTGCTCCATGAAACTTTTGGCATGAAATTCACTGCAAATGTCACGCATATGACCAATTTTCTCAACTTCAAGGAAAGAGAATTCTCCATATAGATTCATGAATTGCAGCGTACTCTTCCATACAATTTTGAAACAGAGCAGATAGGTTGTGAAGCAAGCCTAACCTTCAGGTATGCAACTCATTGAGCACCCACCACAAGAAATGGCCACAGCAGAAGGTGGTACAAACAGGGGGCCTTGTCCATCACCCACTCTAAACCAGCAGTTCAATGTTTGCTCGGTTGGATCTACTATTATGTTCAAATTGTATTGGGCCCTGAAACATCTACCACTGTTCTATTCAATATTCTGGGTTAAGCGTCCAACCCTTCCTTTAGGAGCTCTTCACTCTTTTACACTCAAACTCGGTCTATTTCTTATCTCAGCTTAAGAAACCGTTTCGGAATAGAAAGGGTTTTCGGGTCCTCTCAGACTCTGCTCCTCCCCTTGACTCTTTATTTCTCTTACTTGATCTGAATGTCATGTAGACTTCTCTAGTCTCTTACTTTTTCCCGCCTCTTCCATCTTCGCTTGTGAGCGTGCTTTTACTCTACTAGCAAAAGGGAGAACGGTCTTAGTGCTCCATTTCAGAAAAGAAAACCTAGTTTCGGGTTCGGGCTAGTCTGGCAATCAGGATCAAAGGATCAAAGATGACTGCCTATTGGCATCGTCTCTGGTTATCAGGATCAATGATAACTGTCTGTTGGCAGCGAGCCTACTACGAATGCTTGTAAATTGGAACGGAAATCATATTTTAAAACTCGCACGGAATTGAAAGCTTCCGTGTACAAGGACATGGGCATAAACCACAACATATTACACATCACCATAACAAACCTCCTTCTACTATACCCGACTACAAACTTCTTTACCACTTGGTTTCTAATCTCGATCTTATTCTATTTGGTAGATCCACCACAGGTGGTCTTTAGTTTGCGCGCAATGAGAGGATCGAAAAGAATATGGTCGTAGGTTTCTTTTGTTGAAATTTGTTTCTTTTTTCATTTATTATGTTGTCTTACTTGTGCACGGAATCTCTTTATCAATAACGTATAAACGTATAAGGAGACGGGCTACTAGGGCTCATTAGTCTTTGACTAACTGGCCCCGCCACTAGGGCTAGGACCAGTTAGGTATATTGGCCCCAATTAGCCGTTGGGTAGCTCTTCTTCACATGAGAACATGCAGTTCTCTTAAAATTCCTTCTCTCTAGCTCTATAAATAGAGCATTCTCCTACCTCAATAATTTGTTGTTTTGCAATACTTTTAATATTTGTTTTATCTCTTTGAATGTATGATATTCAACTTGTTTTGACTATTTGATCATCAAGATCTTGATGCTTCAATGTTTGTATGATATCCAACTTAAAGCAAGTTTTGTCTTCTTGCATTTGCTATTCCAAGGTTTAATTAATCCTTAAAAACTTGTCTTTATGAAAAATGAAAGGTAAAAATAAAGTGTTTCATTGTTTACTTGACCCAAATTGCTATCAAAGTTGGTAAGACAAATGAAAAACTATTTTTTGTCAAAAGGTGGTTGGGACTATGTTCATGGTATTATTCAATAGCCCAATTTGAAAATTGATGGGATTGATGAAAATGATATCATAAGGTTCAAGAAAATTATAAACAAAATTTAAAAATGTGGAAGAGACTAGATTGAAGAATTATAACCAATATTTTTCTTATTTATACATGTCTAAGAGAAGAATTTGAAATCATTAGATCCACTTTAATACATAGAAAATCGAGACTCAAAGGTGATGGATTCCTTACCGATTTAGTTATGGAACAGACTAGATTGAAAAACCTAAATGTTTCAAAGGAGAACATTCTTTCCACTTCTAGACCTTCGGTAAATCTAAAGACCTACAAGCCACCGCATAACAGGAATTTTGAAGGACAAGGCGAGATTGTCATGAGACTCATGACTCCATTGGCCAAAAGAATTACTATTTATCACTATTACTAGGAGAGTGGGCATATCAAGACTTCGTGTCTCCTTTTAATGAGAAAATCATATGGTTGTCTTAAAGATAATGAGGGAGGAATACTACCTTCTAATATGAAGACTTACATTGAAGAAATGTTCAAGGAGAAAGCTAACATATGAGAAAATGTGTTATCCACAAATTCTCAAAGTATGTCTTGGTTTTTACATTTGGTACATTTTTTCTCATAATATATATGAAGAGGTTTTTGTAAAACTTGCTAAAAGAATTAAAATAATCATATTTTTATGATCAACGGTACAAGACTCCAAGTAAATGAGATTAAAAGTTTAAAAAATAAAGATTTCAATGTATCCAATATAAGCCTTGTAACAAAACTCAATCTAAATTTACTTTATGTTGCTCAAGTTTGTGATAATGGTTGTATAGTCACTTTCTCATATGAAAATTGTATGGTACATGATCACATGTCGAAGAAGTTGATTGAACAAGGCTAGAGAGAAACTATACTATACAAAATGGATAATTTGATTGTACCAAATTTTGAATAGTGTGGTGTAATTAATAACACAACTCTTTGGTACAAAAGATTGGGTCACTTGAATATGAACTTGTTCTGTAATCATGTATTATTAAAAAATAATAATGATAAAGATTTGTTTACGAAGAATGTATTCTTAAAAAATTGCATCATATATCTTTCAGTGAGAGAAGTTTTATTGCAAGTAAACCCTTTGAATTGGTTCAATCCGACGTTTGGGGAACTGCTCCTATTGTCTCTACGGGAGGAGTCTGATACTATGACTTATATAGATGATGTTAGTAGATATACTTCAATATTTTTCTTAAAACATAAATTTGAAGTATTTAAAAAGTTTTTGACATTTCATAGCATGATTAAGAAGCAATTTGACACCACCCTTAAAATCTTGAGATCATATTCTGTTGGTGAGTATATGTCAAAAGAATTTTCAAACTATTTGTAAATACATTGAATTTTATACAAAAAATGTTGCATAAAAACTCCACAACAAAATGGCTTAGCTGAGTGAGAACATAGACACATTATACACGCTACTAAAACTCTCTTGACTGGTAGTAAGGTACCAAAATTCTTATGGGCGGAAGCTACTCTTACCTCCGTATAAATAAAATGTCTTCTTCTAAACTTGGTAACATTTTTCTTTTTGAAAAATTATTTAACTTGTCCCAAATTATGGAAGATTGAGAGCTTTGAAGGTAGATGTTTTGTTTATAAGGATAATAATGATAAATTATCTCCTAGAACTATAGAGTGTCTTTCTAGGTTATGGTATTGACAAAAAGGATTATAGGTATTTTGATCACAAAGAAGATAAACTTTATGTGTTAAGATATGCGAAATTTTTAGAAGACAACTACTACTATAGCTCTAACATTGAAGATAAGGAAAAATACCTTTCTAAATGACTTTGCTAACTTAGAAGATAGTGATATAGTGGAAACCATTGATTCAAGGCAATAAGGTGATTGCATGGTTTTGGAAATGAGAGAAAACCACGAGTCTCATGATGCTATAGTTCCTCTTCCATTACACTACACTAAAAAACCTAGAGGATAAAAAAATATTAGACTACCACCTATAATCCCAAGGCCGCCACAAAGATTTGTGTTATATAAAACTTTTGAACCTCAAAGAAAAAATCTTATTGCCACCATTTTACAAGGAGAAAAGCCAAACTTTTATAATCAAGACAAAGGTATATGAGAATGGGAAAATGTTATCTAAGAAGAATTAATGGCTTTAGATAAAGCTTAAACTTGGATAGTGTATCTAAACCTAAGGATTAAAAACTTATTAGGTATAGATGGTATATAAAGTAAAAACATATAGTAATGATACCATAAAAAGATATAAAGCTAGACTACTAGATAAATAGTATATTGAAGAATATAAAATAGACTATGAAGAAAACTTTACTTTGGTTGCTACAATAAGAATCATAAGAATTTTAATAACTCTTAGTGTTATTAGAAAGTGAAAAATTTTCAATTAGATGTTAAGAATGCCTTTTTGAATGGTAACTTAAATGAAGAGGTTCATATACAAAGGATTAGATATCCCCAAAAATCATATTCTTAAGTTACGAAAAGCCTTGTATGATCTTAAACAAGTATCTAAGGCTTGGTTTCATAGATTTAAAAGTTTTATACATACTCATAATTTTCTATCTTGTTATAGTTACACAACATTATTTGTATGAAAGTCAAATGTAGTCATTGTAATACTGATTTTGTATGTTAGATGATATGATTATCATTGAAAGTGACGAAGATAATATATTATAAGTTAAAAAAGATCTCCATAAGGAGTTTGAAATGAAAAAACCTGGTTTGTTTAATTATTTTTTAGGAATTGAAATTATACATTGTTATAGAGGATATTTTATATCTCAAACAAAGTTTGTTAATGACATTATTAGCAGTATAGATCTAAATACTGAGAAGAAAGTAGATACTCCATAAGTATATGTAACAAAATTAAGAGCAATAGTTGGAAAGAAATTGAAAGATCCTACACTATACAGATAGGTGACAGGAGCATTGACTTATCTCACTATCACTCGTCGAGACATATCACACGCTATACACATTGTAAGTCAGTTTCAACAAGCTCCTACTATTACTCACATGAGTCTGATTACAAGAATTATCAAATACATTAAGAACTCTATGGATAAGAGGATATTTCTAACTTCTTCTTCTCTAGATTTAATTGTATATACTAATGTAGATTACGGTAGTGATATCTACATTCAACATTCCACCACCAGTTTTTTATATTTTTAGGTGAATCCTTGATCTTTTGAAATTATAAGAAGCAACAAAAGTATCTTTGTTATACAAATAAGCAGAATAACGAGCCATGGTGACTACTGCTACTGAGATCTCATGGATTAAAGAGGTGTTGAGAGATATGGGGGTCACTCTTAAACAACCATCAGCTTTGTTATAATACCTTCCATGAAAAATGAAACGCATTGAGATGAACTGTCATTTTGTTATAGAAGAATGTTTGAAGTTCACTCTGTGCTATGTGTCCTTGAAACTATAACTTGTAGATTTTTTACCAACTCAATGTCGGCTCTTAGGTTTAATTTTTTGTTAGACAAACTTTTGGTATAAACACCATAAGTTTGAGAGAGGGTGTTAAAGTATAAATATAATAAAAGATGGGCCACTATAGCCTGTTAGTCTTCAACTAACTGGCCCGGCCACTAGGGCAGCTAGTTTAGATAGCCATTGGGGAACTCTTCTTCACATGATGACATGTTCTTTGAAAATTCCTTCTCTCTAGCTCTATAAATAAAGCATTCTCCTACATATGTTTTGCAATACTTTGAATATTTGTTTTATCTCCTTGAGTGTATCATATTCAACTTGTTTTAACCATTCGAACATCAAGAACTTGATGCTTGGGCTTTTTGTCAATTCTTGATGATGCTATTATGATTTGGCATAGACACTTTAAAGTGTCATCCTTAGAGGATCTACATTGAGCTGAGGTGGGGCATCCGGCTCCATTTAAAATTTTAAGCACCAAGCAGAATAGTTACAGCCGATGGTTGAATCCACAGGCTATATACTACATAGTTCTCACCACCCTGAACATTTCTGTTCGGACTATTTGCCTCACCCTAAAACATTTTCTAGATCCGCCGTTGCCCTTTCACCATGTTTATATAAGTTTGATAATGATATTACGAATTAAGCCTGTCGAAAGATCCATTCTATCACGAGTAGTTTTCACACATCTTGAGAGCATAACTGGATTTCCCCCAAGTAGATATAATTTTATCCTCGAAAGGGTTGTTCAAAGTAACATGACAGGCAAATCCGTTACGACACATTTGATTCAGGTGCCAAAAGGTTAGAAAATCCATTCTATGTACGTACTCAGAAGTTCCCAATCTAAATCAATTTCTCAATTTCAATGGACATTACACGATGGAAAATTCAGAAATTAACAGCACTTTAGTGTTGCAGTCTAATTTCCACCAAAGCAAAGGGCAGAAGATTCCTATGAATGGCCACTGGTAAAGGATGGTGCTCATGTCTTCACTACAGATGCTAGTGACACAAGCCGCTCATGAGCGACTCTAGATTGCCTAGATGAGAAATCAAATGCTAATTGGTCTCGTCTACTCAAGTTGCTCACAAGAGTAATTAAGCGTTACTGATAAAGTTAGAAATCAGTAAATTAAGAATTCGAGCCTCTGAGCTGGGTCTCAAGCCAAGCTTAATTGAGCTTGTTAGGCGATTCAGTGGTGTGTGCATCTATCTTCCTATCATTACAAACACCCACAGACACGTGGACATGGCCTGTTTGGAAATGGCTATTCCGATCAAAACTGGACCAGCTCAAGAACCGGGTGAAACCAGAACTGAGCAAGAAATAATGGATCATCCAGTTCAGTTCAGTTCAGGTTTTACGTTTCATAAAACTGGAACTGGCCCGAAATGAGGACCAACGGTTCCAAACTGCAGGCTTAAGAGTTTTTTTATATTTTTCTTTAAAATTTAAAAGTTTCATTTTTTTAATGGAAGGGGCCATGTCTATACACACTAATGATTGTCATGAGAACATATAAACATCTATCACAGACTCGTATTCAATGAATTACGTGGTGGTCACTAAAGCATAGTCTTTGTTAGGCCAAGAAATGAACTGATGGAATAGTGCGATTATCATAGCCTAGAATTTGTCGAAAAAGTAACTCTCCTTACAATTATTGCCTACCGTTTCACTGTGTAATCCTTGAGTGAAATGCGCAACCTACAAAAATGGAAAATGGGTCACCTACTTTAACCAACCAGGAAATGTGTGCAATAGAAGAAGATTTGAGGTCCCTTTAACAAACGCACATGATAATGATCGAGATTTGCCTTGTTTGTAGCTGATAGAAATGTCGCCTCAGAGCATTATGTTCAGAGAAAGGAAAGTGATGCTAGAATCAAATGTTTCCTGGTTTACATTGGCTGAATCGTCTGCTTTAAGTTCATAATTATTGTATAGTTTTGAAGGACAAGGATTACGGTTGAAGGTAAAGCCCGAGGAGGGCTAGGGCGTGATTGAGCGGACTTATTGGCCAGTAAAGGCGAGCTCAACTCCTCACTCAAGAAATTTTCGGCTCTGTATTCGCCCCAAGCCGGATCGCCCCACACAAGTACGACTCATGTATTCACACATCATTATATTTCAAAACCATTTCCAATTCATCACATTCACAAATCATGTCTGTAGTTATGTGAAAGAATGCATAATCCCCTACATGAAAGAGCGATATGATTTATTCCCCCAAATTGTTGGGTTGTACTCATCATGGCCAAATCCACCAATTTTAATCTCTAAATAATTAAAATATTAAATTTTATTTAACTACTATAGACACGCGGAAATTTCCACTCTGGGTTCTTTGGCCTGAAGTGAACCTTTTCGTATGTCTAAGTCGCTTTAAAGGGCGTGCCAGCTAGCTTACTCAAGCTAGCGAAGTAAGTTTTCGAAATATCTGACTTATATTGCGGACAAGTGGGCTCTTTTCGTCGCAAACCTTCTTGAACCGATACTCAAGGGTCAGTTTGTATGCTTTAGAAAACTCGATTTTGAACAAGTATGACCTTTTTGAAAGTGTTTTGATTGATTGGTTTTGTCTAGTTGCAGATTTTTATTTCACGTGGGATTTTTACACGTTCCTATGTCTTTTGATTTTAGCTACTTAGGCATGAGATGTGTGCATCAAGTGCCTAAGTCTTGGTGATTTTGCACAGGTGGTTCGAGGTTGCTTTTGACGCAAGTATGCACCCTATCTCGTGTATGGCGGATATACAATGTAGACTCACACAACTGAACTTTAAAAACCGAAATTAAAAGACATAGCCGAAGGGAAATTGCGGAAGGGAAATATAGCTATATCTTAAGAGCGGAAAGGCTCAATTGTGGGCGTGGGCAACTCACACGACTTGAATGTAAAACCCCACTCGACTTGAATGTAAAGTGCGGAAGGGAAATACTTATATATATATATGGGCCCGAAGGTCACCAACGTGCGCGTATGTGTTGTGTATAAATGTAAAGACAATGCATGCAACTGAAATGTAAAACCCAGCAGAAAGAGAGATACAACTATATATATATGAGCCCGAAGGTCGTCAACGTGCACGTGTTTGTGTTTGTGTATAAATGTAAAGGCAACACACGCAGCTGAACCGGGAAAACGTAGTGGAAAATATAGAGATATGGCTATATCTTAGTGGTTGCCGATGCCAAAATGGTGCGTGAGGTGCTTGAGCAAGCGCCCGGGTGTTCTTTGGGTGCGAGTGTGTAAATGAAAGACAAACTCACACGACTTAATGTAACAACCTAGTTGAATGTAAATACATATATAATAAGAGCGAAGGCTCAATGCACGCGTGTGTGGAGTGTGTAAATTGAAGGCAACTCACGCAACTCTTACTAGAGTCTTGGGAGTAAGAGCGAAGGCTCAATCATGCATGTGGGTGCTTGTGTATGAGTTAAGAGCTAAGGCTCAAGTGCTCGTGTGTATCTTGTGTATCAAGCACCAATATTACAACCCAGGGAAAGACAACGCTCCGTTAATACAACCCCGTATCCAAAATTTAATTGAATATAAAGCAAGTTAATGCAATAGACCAAGTTTAGACACTTACAAATAGCTGGTCTATCTTCAACTTGCTCGGATTTGGGCTTGCGGTTCACTTTGGGCAGCCAAGAGGGGTCCCCTTTAGGTAGTTTGAGAAAGGTTGGGGCTCGGGTGTGCTTAGGGACAGCCGGGAGCTATGGCGTTGGGGACTAGGTTAGCTAGGAGATAGAGTTTAGTCCTAAGGTTTGCCAAGGCCGGCAGGGTGCTGGTCAGATGACAGGGTGCAGGACACTACGGTGAGGCACGGGGCACCTGACGCTGAGGCGCGGCACGGGGCGCCTGACGCTGAGGCGTGGTGCGGCAGACACAGGGAGGCGCGGCGCGGGGCACTGGTCTCCACGGCAGGGGTGCGCAGGGCTCATTAACGACGCGCGGAGTGCGTGTCCGGGTGCGGGTGGCGCACAGGTGGAGTCGGGGTTCGGTTCAAGTTTTTAGGGGTTTTCTTAGATCGGTTAGGTAGGTTTGAGTCCAGTCCGGTTCAGTTTAGGTGATTTAGGTTCATTTAGGGTTAGGTTTAGTAAGGTAGGTTAGGTGATTAGGTGAGGATTAGAAGGGACTAGGCTAGGGTTAGGGGGTTTACCTCTTGGAGCCGGTCCTTCTTGTCTTGAGCCCACCTTGAATGGTTGCAGCCTTCCTTGACCGAGCCCAGCTAGGATGCAGCCCACTTAGCCCACTTGGCTTGACCCATTCTCACCCTTGAGCCAACAAGGCTTGAACCACTCACTCACTCTCTCTCCTCGAAGCAAAAATCCGTAAACCCCTCTCTTGGACCCCCTCACCTCTATTTATAGGCAAGTGAGGTGGGTCTTGTATTTGGGTTTGGGTTTGAGATCTGGATTCAAATCTAAATCCGATCCAAATCCAACATTTTATGGATATGGATCTGGATATTTTGGTCTAAATCTGATCCAATCCAAACACTATTTGGATCGACCCAAATCCAAACACTATTCACTATTTGGATTTAGATCTGGATATTTATGGTCCAGATCCAATCCAAATTTTCTCTGAATGGTCCTTCTTGGATTTTTGAGGTGGACGATCTGTGCGGGCCCTAGCTTCATCAACGCTCCGTCTGGTGTTGGGTTTCCCCAATCTTTGTCGTCCGGACTCCTTTTCACCTTTTCGAATTATATTTCTGCTCGTTTGTGATTTTTCTGGTTCAGATTCTTGATGCTTTGATGAGGATGGTCAATCTGGCTACTTGGTGCTCCTGACTTGCAACTTACTTTGGGCCTGGGCCTTCCTTTCGCCTTTTGAACCTAGCTTTTATCAGGCCAGGATACTCTTTTGGGCTTTGGAAACTGCTTCTGAGCCTGCTTCTAGAATTGGCCTTTGTGAGCTACTTGTCGGGTTGCTTTTCGATCAGGTGTCGTCTTTGCATGCTTCACTTGTTCGTCTTTGGCTTCTTGAGAAAATAGGGTTTAGCCCGAGTTTCAAAAGTTCATATTTGGACTTGGGGTTTCAAAACACTATTTACAAGTTTCAAAACAATATTTACAGGGTTTTGGGAAGGCTCCTAGGTTTTCAGAACTCAAAGTGCATTTTCGAAGTTGATTTTGCAAACTAGGTATGTTTTATGAAATCGTGGGATTTTGGGGTGTTTACAGATACCCCTCTTTGGCATTATCCAAATTGATTTGGATAATGGCAAAGACGACAACACCCCTGTTTAATATCTCCCTAGATCTATCCTTGAGAATATGGGATCGTCCCAATTTTGATAAAACATTTTCTTTTCGAACCTGGTAGGAAGAGATTCTTGCCAAAGGGGACTTTGTTATGGGTTCTAGTCCTAATTGGGATTATGTATGAAGTATTTATGCGTGAATATGTTAATGCATGGTATGAATGAGACGCAGGAAGGGTGGTTCCCTAGAGACTATGTTGGATGGTCGAACCTTTGAGTCTTATGGGACCTGCTGCTTCGAGTGAGCGAGCCTTATGTTGCTCGATGTTCGAGTTTTTTTGAAATTTTATTTCAAAAAGGGAAACTCCTTTTAGCCTCGATCCTAAGGACCTCTAGCTTCTCGTGTTTGCCTTTGCTTGAGTCTTAGCACTCGCTAATCTAGCGGAGGTTTGATAAGAAAACAAGCTAAGTTTCAAAATTCCTACGCCTTACTCAGAACGTCGAATTCTCAAACAAAATGAAATTCAAGTAAGTAAATCCTATTTTTACTTTAGGATTCCTTGAAATGAACCTTGTTTACTTGGGATAAGTCGCAGGGATAGGAAAAGAGATACCACGGTCCCTTCTGAAGTGTCTCGTGGTTTGAGGCAAAGAGGCGGAAAACTGCTCTTTTTGAGCTTTTTGGCCTTTTCTTTCTTTTTTCATAGAGGGTCTCCCTTCGGGAGTATTTTTTCTTTATTCCCTCTTTTCCATAGAAGAACCGATTTTTCCTTTACAATTCTACTTTCTTTTTGGGAAACAGGTTTTCTTTTTGGTAGGGATTTCCCTTTGTTTTTGCCAAATTTTCCTTTTGGAAGGAGAAGAGAATAGGGGAGGACTTATCCGAAGGTCATACTTGATCCATTCCAGATTAGCCTATTTAGAAATAGCACGTACTACTTGCAAGTATCTTGCTATATTGAACTAGGCCTTTCTTTGTAAGAAGAAGAATTTTGAAATGTAACCACGTATTTTGGAAAGCTCCACTTTTTCGCAAGTGTTGATTCTCTCACTCAGGGTTACACAATTCGCCTTTGATCCTTTCTTTCAAAGTTTCAAAGCAGATATCCCTAAAACATTTTCAAAAAAAATGGGAATTTAACTTAGACCCTACACATGATACTTCTTTAAGTATTGAATATTGATAGGATCTGCTAAATTCCTACCTTCTACATCGATCAACCAATAAGAGTTGTTTGTGGTGGTGCCACGTATAACATAAGGGCCATCCCACTTGGGCCGCCACTTTTCAAGTGGATGTGGGCCACGATAGTGGATGATTTTCAAAACGAGATCTCCCACTTCAAAGTGGCGAGGTTTCATATGTTTCTCATAGTATCGGGCTATCTTTTGCCAGTATGCATGAGCATGATCCATAGCAAGGAGTCGCCTCTCATCTAACAAGTCTAGTTCGACCATCCTAGCATGCTGAAGCATCTCTAGGGGAAGGTCGAGTGCCATGGATGTATGAAATGAATGAATTTTGGTATGAATGGGGAGAATGGCATTTGTGTCATAGACCAACTCAAATGGTGTGGCATTTGTGGGAGTTCGGATGAAAGTCCTATAAGCTCATAAGGCTTCATCCAGCTTCTCATGCCACGTTCTACCCTTCTCTAAAGTTTTCTCAATAATGCTTATGAGAGTCTTATTGGTGGCTTCAGCTTGGCCGTTGCCTTGAGGGTAGTAGGGCGATGAGAAGTGGTGAGTTATGCCATACGTGTTACATAACTTAACCATCCTCTCGTTTTTGAAGGGGATGCCATTATCGGACACTAGGTCCTTTGGAACCCCAAATCGAGCCAAGATATTTTTCCTAATGAAAGCCACCACATGTTGCCCCTGGACATTGGTCAGGGAGGTGGCTTCGACCCATTTGGAAAAGTATTCAATGGCTGCTAAAATGGACCTATGCCCATTCAATGCCTTTGGAAATATTGGTTCTACAATATCAAACGCTCACATGGTAAATGGTTAGGGGCTGACCACGGAATGCAATGAAGATGAGGGGATATGAATAGCGTGCCCATGTCGGGTAGAAATTTTTCGGATGAATGCCTTATCCTTGGATGTGGCATTTTCAGCACATCCCTCATTCTCTAAAAAACACTTTATGTCATAAAACCAAGGTTTTCCATCAGAATCTAGGTTGTTTTAGTAAATTTCCAAATCGTGTGTGGATGAAGTAGGTGTATGCCATATTTCTAAGGATCGGGTTTCCAAAGTGGGATCGACCCTTAGGGCTGAACCCAAGGATGAGAGGGCATCGGCAATGCCATTGTCCTCTCTTCCTATATGTGTGAGTGTACACGATTGGAAGGATTCGACCAATCGAGTGGCCAACTCGTGATATGGAAGAAGCTTTTCATTTCTAACTTGCCAAATTTTTAAAACTTGATTTATAACGAGTAATGAATCTCCAAAGACCTCAATGCACAATGCCCCTAAAGTTTTCGAAATTTTTAAGCTTTGTATGAGTGCTTCATACTCGGCTATGTTGTTGGAACATTCGAAATCTAGGCGAATTGCTATGGGGATTTCTCCCTTTTCAGGGGATACCAAGATGACCCCTACGCCAGCCCCTCTTTGGTTTTATGCCCCATTGAAGTACATCTTCCACATTTTGTTTTCAAAAGAATTTGCCAAAATGTGGTTTTGAAATTGGTTTAGCAATATGCCTTCATCAGGCATTTCATCGAGTGTAGGATATGCATCCTCTAAGGGAAACTCAGTCATATAGTCTACTAGGGCTTGCCCCTTAATGGAGATTTGATGGTGATATTTTAGGTCATACTCCATCAAGAGGAGCTGCCATTTGCCCAATCTACCCGTGAGGATGGGTTTTTCGAATAAGTGCTTGACTGAATCTAGCTTAGACACTATCCAGACCTCGTGATCTAGGAAATAGTGTCGGAATTTTTGGCAGGCCCATACCAAGGCCAAGCATGTCTTCTCCATGGCTTGATAGTTCCTTTCGTAAGCCAAGAGAGTTTTCGAAATATAATAGATGGCATACTCCTTGTGGGTATCATCCTCGTATTGATCTAACAAGGCACCCAAAGCATCCGCATGCACAGAAATATAAAGCAGAAGAGGTTTTTCTTGCTTTGGAGGGTTTAAAACAGGGGGATTAACTAAGTATGCTTTTAATCTTTCAAAAGATTTTTGGCAATCGTCATCCCATAAAAATTTCGTCCCTTTTCTCAAAAGTTTGTTAAAGGGTTTGCATTTAGTTACAAGGTTTGAGATAAACCTGCGAATGGATTGTAGACGACCTTGGAGGCTACGAATCTGCGTGAGATTGGAGGGTGGAGCCATGTCTATGATGGCTCTACACTTAGAAGGGTCGACTTCAATATCCCTTTGGCTCACCATAAATCCTAAAAGCTTCCCGAATTCTACTCCAAACACGCACTTTTGAGGGTTTAGCTTTACTTTGTAAAGCCTAAGCCTTTCGAAAATCTTTTGCAAACATTCGAGATGAGTGCATCGAGTTTTTGACTTAGCCAAGAGATCATCCACATATACCTCTACGAGCTCATGAATCTGATCATGAAAGATCATAGTCATAGCTTTTTGGTAGGTGGCGTCGGCATTTTTCAAACCAAAGGGCATGATTGTATAGCAGTATGTGCCCCATGGGGTTGTGAAAGCGGTTTTAGCCTGATCTCGTGGGGCTAATTTGATTTGGTTATACCCTGAATAGCCATCCATGAACGAAAACATCTCATGATTTGCAGTACTATCGACTATCAAATCAATGTTTGGCAAAGGGAAATTATCTTTTGGCGTGGCCTTATTCAGGTTTCTAAAGTCGATGCATATTCGAATTTTCCCACTAGTTTTTCGAACAACAACGATGTTTGATACCCAATCAGAGTACGCAATGGGTTTTATAAATTCGGCTTTTAACAGATCTTCTAAACCCTCCTTGACTTGTGAGTGTACGTTCGAATGTATCTTCCTAAGCTTTTGCTTTATGGGTTTTGCATCCGAATCTAAGGGAAGACGATGCTCTACGACTCTCGGGTCTATACCCGGCATGTCTTCATACGTCCATGCAAACACATCAATGTAGGTTTTCAAAAATGCAATGAATGATCTTTCATGCTCATGCAAACATGCGCCTATCTTAATGTGCTTGGGCTTTGAATCACTCCCTAGGTTTATCTCTATGAAATCTCCTCCTACTGAATTCGAAGGTTTTTCAAAATCGAGAATTTTATGAAATTCTGGGAGCTCGGAAGTGGGATCTTCCCCAAAAGGATCCACTCTCGGGCTTTGATCATTCTCGAGGTTTCTAAATCCTAGGGAATTTGAGCTTGACGCGTGGGTTTTTTAAATACCTGATTTTTGACTTGGGATTTCTATGGGTTTCAAAAATTTTGGTCTTGTTATGAAGACAACTTTTCTTTCGAAATCTTTGGCTTTTTCCAAATTTTTACCAGGAGCAGCTATATAAAGGGTTTTGTTTTTTATTTTTTCTAAATTTTGATTTTTTTGAGTTTTTGTAAAACCAGAACTTTAGGAACTATACAAACAACTCTTTTTTTGAGTTTTTCATCTTTTTCAAATGTTTTTGGTTTTTGGGAGTATAGTCGATCCCATATTGGCTTGGGTTGGCCCTAGGCAGTATGGGTTCTAGGAGACCCTAGTTTTGTGCCCCTAGACTCTTGTATGGCATGTACCCCATGTTCAATAACATGTTCTATGATTTTTTGTTTTTGGAAAAGTTTCATATAAGTCGTGGTCGTGGAACTTGCTATCGTCCATGTTATGCACATAAGGCTTTTTGTGCAGGGGTTTTTGAAATAGGTGACTCTTGGGCTTTCCTGGGATGGTTAGTGTTTTGAGGGGGCTAGCCTTGGGCTGCCCTTTGATGTACACGACCTTCCTAGGTATTTGGAGTGTGAGCTTTTGTAGCTCGACCAAGGTCTGCCCCAGTTTGGCCTCGTAGGCCTTGGAACTTGATAGGCATGGGAAATTGTGGATTTCCTGAAGCTGTGAGTGACTCTCACCTAGAATTACCACTATTTGGTCGTCAAAAGAGATTTTGATATACCTATGGAAGGTGGATGGCACAACACGCAGGCTGTGTATCCAAGGCCTTCCCAACAATAGGTTGTAGTGGGGGTGGATGTCCAAGACATGGAACACTCCCATGTGAGCTATCCCTCGGGTTTCCATTGGTAATTCTATGGATCCTAAGGGTCTTGACGCATTCCCATCGTATCCAGTGATTACGATGGGGCTTGAATTCATAGAGGTCAAGGTGACTCCGATTTGGTACGCCACATGGAGCGAAAGGATGTTGAACCCTCCTCCCCCATCAACTAGGCACCTATCCAAAGAGTGGTGATTCAATACCACCTCGATATGTAGGGCTTGGTTGTAGGCTTCGTAGGGCCTTTCTATATCATCTTCTGAGAATATGATGGGCGTTTTTGCACCTATAGACACCACTTGGGTTGATAGGGACTCCGGGGTTATGTTTGAGCTAACCTTGGCTCTTTCTAGAATTTTCTCTAAAACCAGTCTATGCCTAGGCGAGGTTTGTATCAGCTCTAGGATAAACATGTTAATAGGAATCTTTGAAAGATGATTTTCGAAATCGTACAAGGTTAAAACAACTTTTCCTTTGTCCGCTTTTGGCGAGACTCTAGGGATACATGCTTTGGAGGGGCCAGGTATACTGACCACCTTTTTAGCTTTTTGTAGATGTGGGGGTTGATAGATCCTTCCGAACCTAGTCACCTCCCCCACGATCTACCTAGGGCTCGCGTCTATCATGGCTCTATTCGTGTGCTTTAGAGTACCTTGAATTTTTTAAAATAGGTTTAATTGGGGACGAAACTCTGGGTGGTCCCCGGATCACTACTTAGGTGAGTTTCCTATGAAGGATGAGAGTAGATGCACAAGTAGCAAAACCAGAATGACATACATGTACCGGACTCTTTGAAATCGTGAGAGCACATACCTCTTTGCCCTTCTCACTGGTACTTGCGTGTTTGGAGAAGGGTTCTTTCAAGATAGCTTGGGCAGGCTCTGGTTCCTCAGTGACCTGAAGCCGGCCCTCTGCTATCAAGTTCTCAATCTTATTAAGTAGGGAGAAGCACTGCTTTGTATCATGGCCTTTAAGCCGATGATACTTGTAGAATCGGTTTAAAAATCTCCCTTTGGAAGTGATTTCCTCAGGAATTTCGGGGAGTTCGATCATTCCTTGGGCAGGTAGGAGGTCTAGGACCTCCGACACAGGTTTCCCCAACAGAGTATACTCCCGTTTTTCAAAGGGGTTTTGTAAATTTTTCTCCCTTTTATTTTCAAAATTTTTAAAATTTTTAGAAGTGCTCGTCGGGCTTGGATCCACTCGGACGTTTGCAACTTTGTGGGGTTTTGCCCCTTTATCCATGGTGGATAGCCCATAAGTGCCGGGCTTATCCAAGCGAGTTTTTGAAACCACATTCCCTTTCCACAAGTGGTCGTAAATCCCTTTCTTCAAATTTGTTTTAAAAAGAGATGCTTTTTTAATCAACTTATGGAAAGTTGAGATTTCGTGAAGGGAGAGAAGGGTTTTCAACTCGTTTTTAAAATTATCCAGGATGAGCATTACTGCGTACCCTTCGGATATGGGTTCTCGTACTTGCCTAAGGAGGGACCTCCATCGAACAATAAAGGCATGGACATCTTCGTTCATACCTTGTTTTGTATCCCTCAATGTGTTTAAAGTGGGCGTGACTTCTACGTTATGCAAGAATCTCTGCATAAAGCAGTTTGCTAACTCTTTAAAAGTAGCGAATTGGCTAAGATCGTAGGAAGCCAGCCATTTGGAAGTTGTGCCTTTGAGGGATAAAGGGAACCAATACACCCATTTCATCGAGTCCTTTTTCTTATGGGCTCGATGAGAGAAAAGTTGCAAGTGAGACCTAGGGTCTCCCATGCCATCATACCGATGAAAATTCGGTATTTCATCGTCACTGTCTGTTTCATAGTCTAAAGGAAGAAAATCAGACAGGGCGTAGTTCCTTTTCTCTTTGTTTTGCCCTTTCAGCAGCTACTGTAGGGCTTTACGATCCTTGTGAGTGAAGGATTCGTGGTATTGGTTGCCTTCCATTGCGGAGGTCTCCTTGTGTTTTCGAGTTTTTTCAAATCTCTTTTTGGCATTTGGTTCTCCATGTGACGAACATGACTCAGCTGCTTCAACCTCTTGGCTAAGAGCACTGATCTTGGCCTCAAAGTCCTTTCTTAACTCCTCGATTTCCTCTTTTTGATCTCGAGTTTTCAAAAATTTCCTAGAATGAGAACTTAATGCGCATGAGGCATGGCTAGACACTACTTGGGAGCCTGGACTCGACATCGCTCCGATGCTTTTAAAACCCAACTAGGAAAATTCAACACACAAAGAGTTAAAACACTTTTTCTTGAAAATTTTTTCAAGAGGTCTGTTTATTTGAATCGACTTTTCTTAAGACCCACGTCCCACCAGGCATGAAAATTTTTTTAGACACGCAGAAATTTCCACTCCGAGTTCTTAGGCCTGAAGTGAACCTTTTCGTATGTCTAAGTCGCTTTAAAGGGCGTGCCATCTAGCTTACTCAAGCTAGCAAAGTAAGTTTTCGAAATATCTGACTTATGGGGCGACTGCGGACAAGTGGGCTCTTTTCGTCGCAAACCTTCTTGAACCGATCCTCAAGGGTCAGTTTGTACGCTTTAGAAAACTCGATTTTGAACAAGTATGTCCTTTTTGAAAGTGTTTTGATTGATTGGTTTTGTCTAGTTGCAGATTTTTATTTCATGTGGGATTTTTGCACGTTCCTATGTCTTTTGATTTTAGCTACTTAGGCATGAGATGTGTGCATCAAGTGCCTAAGTCTTGGCGATTTTGCATGGGTGGTTCGAGGTTGCTTTTGACGCAAGTATGCGCCCTATCTCGTGGTATGGCGGATATGCAATGCAAACTCACACAACTGAACTTTAAAACCCGAAATTAAAAGACATAGACAAAGGGAAATTGCAAAAGGGAAATATAGCTATTTCTTAAGAGCGGAAAGGCTCAATTGTGGGCGTGTGTGTTGTGTATAAATTGAAAGGCAACTCACACGACTTGAATGTAAAACCCCGCTCGACTTGAATGTAAAGTGTGGAAGGGAAATACTTATATATATATGGGCCCGAAGGTCGCCAACGTGTACATATGTGTTGTGTGTAAATGTAAAGACAACGCACGTAATTGAAATGTAAAACCCAGCAGAAAGGGAGATACAACTATATATATAGCCATATTGTTCCACATATCACAGGGTGTGCCAACATAATCCCAAACATCTCCTTGAAGGACTTTCTGTTTAAATATATCTTCTTTCTCACTTTTGAGGTTCCACCATTTAGTCTGAATAGCTCGATGCACTCTTTTCTTCTTTGTCCATTTTTTTATTTGTAAATCCATAACTAAAAGTCGATGTTGGGTGGTTAAGCTTTCTCCTGGAATTACCTTACAATCTTTACAACACGCTCTATCTTTTTTTCTACAAATAAAGTAATCAATTTGTGTTTATGATAAGCCACTCTTATAAGTAATTAAATGTTCATCTCGTTTTTTGAAGATTGTATTGACTATAAATAGATCAAATGACATAGCAAAATTTAAAATCTCCCTACCTTCCTCGTTTATATCCCCAAAACCAAAATTTCCATGAATCCCTTGATATCCTAATGCCTCTTTACCGACATGTCCATTTAAATCTCCTCCTAAACAAATCATCTCCCTTTGTGGAATCTTTTGAAACACCTTATCTAACTCTTCTTAAAAAATTGTCTTTATACTATCTTCTAGTCCTACTTGGGGTGCGTAAGCACAAACTATATTCAAAACCTCTGCTCCAAACACTAATTTCAATGTCATGATTCGGTCACCATATCGTTGTATGTCTACTACACTCTCCTTTAAATCTTTATTTATGATAATACCAACTCCGTTTCGAGCCTTTTCTTTACCTGAGTACCATAATTTAAAACCTGTATCCTCTATCTCCTTTGCTTTTTCTCCAACCTATTTTGTCTCTTGTAAACATAGAATATGAATCTTTCTCCGAATCATAGTATCTACCACCTTCATTAGCTTACCCGATAATGTTCCGATATTCCAAGAACCAATACGAATCTTATTATCTAGGACTAGCTTCCTTACCCCCCGCATCCGTCCATAATCAAAATGCGGAGACCCTCTCTGAAAATTTTTCACTACATTCGGGCGGCAATGTAGCGGGACTAACTTCTTTACCCACACCCGTCCATGATGTGGGAACCCTCTCTACAATTGATTCACTACATTCGGGCGAAAATGTAGTGGCCCTTGCTTACTTCTAACTGCATTCGGGCTCTGCAGCACGTCGCTAGGCGGGGATGCCCCAAAGCAATGCTCATAATTTTTGTAATCCATGTTGTAAAAATCTGACGAAATTTTACGCTGGTTGTCGGAAGCCTAACACAACCCTCCTCCTTTATCTGGGCTTGGGATCAGTAATGCAAGGGTGATCCCTTACATAGGCAGAGTTACCTTTTTTCGAATGTTTAGCATAAATTAAGCAAAAGCCCTTTGATCTAACTCATATTTAACAACTAAAAATGAAGAAAAATAGAAAGGTAAAAATAAGGGATTCTTATCGGATTTTGGTCGACTGCTCATCATTGTTGAGGCTTGCTCGGTTCCTCTTGGTGCTGCAAACCATTGCAGCCCTCTTATGGAGCTCACCACGAAGATGCTAGCCTACACAAAAATGGCAGTTACCATCTTCGTGGTCTGTTGTTCCCATCTTCCTCCTCTCTTTCCATTTGCAGACACTAGCCCCTTATCCGTTACTGTGCTGTAAAATTTTAGGTGGATCTAGATTTGCATGAATCCGGATCCAACCCAATTTAGTTTATTACACACCATCTGTATTTCTTCTCTGCTGACGGTTTCACAAGCTTCTCTACTCACTTTGGTTTATTTTTTCTTTGGCATATTCGTCTCTCGGTTGGAGAAGCATTCTCAGTGGTGCCAACACCCCCCACATGGGAGGCATGGAGATGCTGTCAGTAGTGAAGTTGGTCAATTAATTATTAGTTTTAATTCCTGCAGCTAATCATAATCTTGGTTTAGTAGGGATCAAGTGTTTCATCTCATAGCATTACGTATCAAGAATCTCATGGTATTTAAAAAGTCATCGGCTCCAAAACATTCACGCCATGAAACACATAGTTACGCAGTTAAGCCAGATTTTGGAGATTCGTAAGTTGTTTCGTGTTTCTTCAATTACCATAAATTAACTCAATAAAAGGTTTTCTTGAATGCTTCCCATGTTAGATGCTAGGTACAAATCTAAACAATCCAATATGAATAGTTGAGATAAAAACGAAAAACCCAAAATGTTGTTTTTTATCTTAACCATCCAACTTCTTGATGGAATTTCCATAGATAGATTGATATATATAACTTAGTAATTGTATTAGATTTCTTCACATTATATACTAGTACAAATTTGAGCATTCCAAAAAAATATTATTTATGATGGTTAAAAATGTCGAAACGATTAGTTTCAATGCTCAAAACTGTCAAAAATAGGTTGCAACTGTCAGAACAAAAACCATCGGAAATAGTTTTGTTGAAAAACCTTAAGAACCACAACAACAACAACAACTAAGCTTTTTCCTATACTAGATGGGGTCAGCTACATGAATTCTTTATTTTCACAGATCCCTATCATGTGCCATGTTAGCAGTTAACTCACAATAACCTAGAGCATTCTTTATTGTTTTTTTCCAACACTTTTGTGGTCGTCCTCTACCTCTTTTAATACTTTCGAAATTTAGTTTTTCATACCTTCTTATAGGTTTTTCTTGTGATCTTCTTTCTATATGTCCAAACCATCTTAAACGATACTCTCATTTTATCCTCTATTGGTGACACTCCTAATTTGTTTCTAATAACTTCATTATGTATACAGTCTTTTCTTGTATAACCACTCATCCATCTCAACATCTTCATTTCTGTAACACACATCTTTTGTACATGTTGATGATTAATTGCCCAACACTTAGAACCATAAAACATGGCAGGTCTAATTGCTGCTCTATAATATTTACCTTTTAACTTTAATTGTATCTTCTTATCAAAAAGAATACCTGATGCTCCTCTCCATTTTAACCAACTAGCATTAATTCTATGCGTAACATCTCCATCAATTCTTCTATCACTATGAAAAATTGATCCTAGGTATTTAAAACTTTCCTTTTGGGAGATGCAATGTATGCCAATTTTAATTTCTATGTCCTCTAAAGTAACTAAATGATCAAACTTACATTCCATATATTCTGTCTTTGTTCTATTAAGTCGGAGGCCTTTGCTTTCTAATGTTTCTCTCCATAGTTCCAATTTTCTATTTACTTTTTCCTTAGACTCCTCCACTAACACTATGTCATCTACAAATAACATACACCAAGGTACTTCATCTTGAATATGTTTTGTTAACTCATCAATCACCATTATAAATAAGTATGGACTTGAAGTTGATCCTTGATGTAACCCAATATTAACTTCAAAGAAGTCTATCATTCCTTCATGAGTTCTCACACAAGTTTTTGCACCATCGTACGTGTCTCTTATAAGGTTAATGTATGTCAATGGGATACGGTTCTCTATAGAACCTCCCTCGATACCCTATCGTAAGCTTTAGAGAAGGGTAGGACGTGGCATGAGAAGTTGGATGAAGCCTTATGGGCTTATAGGACTTCCATCCGAACTCCCACAAATGCCATGCCATTTGAGTTGGTCTATGGCACAAACGCCATTCTCCCCGTTCATACCAAACTGCATTCATTTCATACATCACTTGCACTCGACCTTCCCCTAGAGACGCTACAGCATGCTAGAATGGCCGAGCTTGATTTATTAGATGAGAGAAGGCTCCTTGCCATGGATCATGCACAAGCATACCGGCAAAGGATAGCCCGACATTTTGAGAAGCATATGAAGCCTCGCCACTTCAAAGTGGGAGACCTTGTGCTAAAAATCATCTAACATCGTGGCCCACATCCACTTGGAAAGTGGCGGCCCAAGTGGGATGGTCCTTATGTTGTACGTGGAACCACCACGAACAATGCATACTGGTTAGTCGATGTCGAGGGTAGGAATTTAGCAGACCCTATGAATGCCCAATATTTGAAAAAATACCATGTATAGGGTCTAAGCTAAAATCCTATTACGAAAATATTTTGAGAAAATCTCCTTTGAAACTTCGTGAGTGAGGATCAAGGTAGATCGTGCAACCCTGATTGAGAGAATCGATGCTTGTGAAAAAAGCGGACTTTTCAAAAACAAATGGGTTACATTTCAAAATTTTTCTTCTTACAAAGGAAGGCCTGGTTCAAAATAGCAAGATATTTGCAAGTAGTACGTGCTATTTCTAAATAGGTTGATCTGGGATGAATCGAGTAGATCTTTGGGATAAGTCCTTCCTCTCTTCTCTTCTCTTCCCCAAAAGAAAAACTTGGCAAAAAGCAAAAAGGGAAATCCCTACGAAAATCTCTTCCCAAAAGAAAGTTGAATTGAAAAGGAAAAATCGTTTCTTCTATGGAAAAGAGGGAACAAAGAAAAAATACTCCCAAAGGGAGACCCTCTAGAAAAGAAAGGAAAAATGGCTAAAAAGCTCAAAAGAGCAGTTTTCCGCCTCTTTGCCTCAAACCATGGGACACTCCAGAAGGGACCATGGTAACTCTTTCCCCATCCCTGTGACTTATCCCAAGTAAAGAAAGGTTTATTTGAAGTAATCCTAAAGTAAAAATAGGATTTGCTTAAGATCCATACCCAAGACCCACCTCATTTGCCTATAAATAGAGGTGAGGGGGTGCCATAAGTTCACGTGAAAATGAAATTGGGAGGCTTGGGAAGAGAGAGAATGAGTGGAGGGCATAAAGTAGATTTGGTGGGCCATAGCCATGTGGGCGATCAAGGGCATGGGTTCAAACCTTGTATGAACCTAGGCTCAAACCAAAGGGCTGCACCAACTTGAAGAAGGGTTGCACAAGGGCGTGGAGACATGGGCGATGCATGGTGGACCGGCTCCAAGAAGTAGGTCCCTCAACCTCACCCTAACCTAGCCTAAACCACCTAACTGACCCCCCTAAACCTAACCCAAAACTAGCCTAGACCTAGCCCTTTTCACCTAAACCGACCCAAACTTCCCCTAACCGACCTAACCTAAAACCCTAACCGAGTGCCCTTTGCACTCGGTTCTTCGTCCTACACTCCCCCTAGACACCAACCGGCATCCTCACCTCCCGGTGCACCTAGCGCCCCACTCCACTACCGCCCGCTCCAGCGCCCCAGCCAACCCCTTTCGCCATACCACAGTGCCAGCACCCCTTTCCATCACCTTCCTGTCGTGACCCTCACCACCTGCAGTAACCCCCGCACCACAGCCTAGCGCTGCACCTGCCGTAACCCCGCACCACAGCCTAGCGCTGCACCTGCCGTGCCGCACCCCACTGCTACACCTGCCCTAGCGCCAACCTAACACCCCAACCTTACCTGTCGCGCCTCACCCCACTGTCCCTAGCGCCTAACTCCAGCACCTGTCGTAAACCCAGCCCTAGCAACCCCTACCCACAACCTTACCTTGGCCGTGAACCAACCTAGCTCCCATCCCATTACCTAAGACCCTACCTTATCCGACATCAACCCTACATCTTGGCCGAACCTAAGCCCCTCCTAAGCTCAAACATCCGGCTGCCCCCAAACATACCCTAAGCCTAAGACCTTCAAGTCTAAGCCCACCTAGGGAGACCCATCTCTTGGCTGCCAAGGTTGACGAACCCGAGCATGTTGAGAGGAAAAGCCGACCACTTGTAAGTGTTTAAATTTGGTTTTTACCTTTCTCATTTCAAATTTAATTCAATTCGATACGGGGTTGTAATAATGGAGCATTGTCTCCCCCGAAATGTAATATCCGCGCTTGATACACGAAGCACACACGTACACTTGAGCTATATTGCTCTTAGACGTACACAAGACACCCACGTGCACTTGAGCCTTTCCGCTCTAAATTGCACACGATTGCACACACATTGAGCCTTTCCGCTCTTAAGCTAAAGTATATATTTCCCTTTGGGTATTTACTTTAGTGAAAGCTGTGTGAGTTGCAATTCAATTTGGGTTGTTACATTCACGTCGTGTGAGTTTGTCATTTAAATTTTACACTCGCACACAAGAAGTACTTGAGCACTTGCTCCACACTCTCACGCACATTTTGAGCCTTTGTTGCTCATAAGATATAGCATACTTATATATTTTCCAGCTGCGTGAGTTTTACATTAAGTTGTGTACGCACTTACATTTCCAGGTGGTTCAATTCAAGTTGTGTGAGTTGTCTTTACATTTACACACCAAGAGCACTCACTCACAATTGAGCCTTTCCGCTCTTATCATATATCTATATTTCAGTTTCGGCAAAGTTCAATTCATGTCGTGTGAGTTTGTCATTTAAATTTCACACTACACACACGCATGCATTGAGCCTTTCCACTCTTACTATATACTTATATTTTCAATTTCGGCAAGTTCAATTCAAGTCGTGTGAGTTGTCTTTCCATTTACACACCAAAGCACTCACTCACATTGAGCCTTTCCGCTCTTAAGATATAAGTATATTTCAATTCTACAATTTACATTCAAGTCGTGTGAGTTGTTTTCAAGTTCGGGTATTTCCCTCAAGCTGCGTTGCACTTTCAATTTCGGGTAGTTATATTCAAGTTGTGTGAGTTGCTTTCAATTCGAGCCTAGCTCACATCATCATATCAAACCCGAAAAACATTTGTACATCCTTGCATTCGTGCGTTTTCAAAAGGAAACCCCGAATCTACGCTCAAACTCGCTGAAATTAGGCCACTTGTGCACACACATAGCCGACCTAAATAGCTTAAAAACTCAAAGACTTGGAAACGTCCAGCCCCGTACATAAAACTTGCACACTTAGGCAAACTCAAGTTTTCAAAAACACTTAGTTCCTTTCAAAGAGTCAAAATTGTTTTATCAACATCTATAAGCGCTTAAACTAACCATTGAGCACCGGTTCAAGAAGGTTTAAAGCGAAAAGATCCCGCTTGCTCACAATTGCCTTAAAAAGTCAGATATATCAAAAATCTTTGCTAGCTTGAGCAAGCTAGCTGGCACGCCCATAGAAACGATGTAGACGCGAAAAGGTTCATTTCTGACTTCAAAACCAGAAGTGAGAATTTTCGTGCTTACAATGCACCAAAGGAGGACTCAAAAAAAAGTTTTTGGATTGGATCTAGACAAAAAAATCCAGATCCAGATCCATTTGGAGTTTGGACCAAAACCAAGAACCACCCTTGGCCTAGGGCCAAGGGGGTTCACGTGAGCACATTCTTGGCCATTTGGAGCTTGGGGGAAGGAAGAGAGAGAGTGAGTGAAAGTCAACAAAGGTGGGCGTAACCATGTTGTTTTGACCTAGGGCTAAGTGGGTTGCAACTTTGTTGTTTTGACCTAGGGGTGGGATGCAACCAAGAAGAAATCGACTTGGGCTAGGTGGCTGCAACTAAGGTGGACCGGCTACATCAAGACTCAAGCTTAACCAAACCAAGGCTGCAACCAAGGTAAGCCTTTGACCTACCTTGACCACACCCAGCTGAACTGTTGAATGGGCGCTGGCTTAACCGACCTTGCATTGAAACCTACCTTGGGTGGCCCAACTTGACCGATCCCACTTGCTGCCCCTGCCCCACCAAAGCCAACCTAGTTGACCCCACCTAAACCGACATGGGCTGCATCATTGACCCACCTTGGAACCTAGTGTTGCCCCATCTAAACCGAACCCTAGGCTGGCTCGACCTGCCCTAAACCAACCTGCCCCATCTAAACCGACTCACCTTGAAAAACCAGGCCTAGCTGCATCACTTGGACCAGCTGCACCTACCAAGCTGCAACCAAGCACCGAAACTTGGGGCTCATCACCTGGCTCGACTTTGTGGAACCACATCAATACCATCTTCGGGCGGGGTGGACTTGACCTAGCAAAACCCCGAGCTCGAGTTAGGGGAAAAGTGTAAGTCTTTCAAAACTTTATTTCAAACTGTTTTTTCTTTTAAATTAAATTTGTAACTGGGTTGTATTAATGGAGCGAAGTCTCTCCCCGAGTTGTAATATTCGTGCATGAACACGATCACACCCACGAGCACTTGAGCCTTTCAGTTCTTATCTGGTGGATGAACATGAATACACCCACGAACACTCGAGCCTTTCCGCTCTTTACACTCACACGCACTCGAGCCTTTTCGCTCTTAAGCTAAATATATACAGTTCGTGTGAATTTACTTTGTGAAAGTCGTGTGAGTTGTACTTACATTCGAGTAAATTTACTTTCGTAAAAGCAGAGTGAGTGGCATTTAAATTCATGTGAGTTTACTTTTGTGAAAGTCGAGTAATCACACCTACGAGCACTCGAGCCTTTCCGCTCTTAAATTGTACACAAGTACACCCACGTGCACTCGAGCCTTTCCTCTCTTAGGATAAACATATATATATTTAAATTCGTGTGGGTTTACTTTGTGAAAGTCGAGTGAGTCGCACTTAAATTCGTGTGAGTTTACTTTTGTGAAAGTAGAGACACATTTCAATTCGTGTGAGTTTACTTTTGTGAAAGTAGAGTTGCACTTAAATTCGTGTGAGTTTACTTTTGTGAAAGTAGAGTTGCACTTAAATTCGGGTGGATTTACTTTCGTGAAAGCAGTGTGAGTTGCAATTTCAATTCGGGTGAGTTCGCACCATCGTTCTTGAAAACCCAAAAAGATTTTCAACATCCCTGATTCGCTTGCTTCCAAAAATCGCTCGAACCCTCTCCCAAACCACGCTGAAATTAGGCCACACATTCCACACACACATCAGGCCTAAATAGATAAAACTTGCAAGAAAAGTAGGGATGTCCAGCCCCGTAATAAAGATTGCAAAGAGTGCACGAACCGAAATCGTCAAAACACTTATCGTTCGAAGTAAATACTTATTTGAAAAATTGAAGTTTCTAAGCGCTTAAACTGCCCTTGAGCATCGGTTCAAGAAGGTTTAAGCGAAAAGAGTCCGCTTGCCCACAATCGTCAAAGTTAGAAAATCATTTCAAAAACCTTCGCTAGTTTGAGTAAGCTAGCTGTCACGCTCGCAAAAGCATAGGCACGAAAAAGTTCACTTCGAGTTCCATAAAACTGGGAGTGGAAATTTTTATGTTTACAGATTTGGCACGCCCGGTGGGACTCGGGTCTTAAGCAAACTTCGATTAAACAAATAAAAACTTTGAAATTTTTTTCTAAGAAAAGTGTTTAACTTTTGCCTTTTTGCACTTATAGGATTTCAAATTTCTAAGTCATGTTGAGTTCAAACTCCAATGAAGTGTCTAGCAGAGCCTCGTGCTCATCAAGTTCCTTTTCCAAAAGGTTTTCAAAAACCAATCTCAAAAGCAAAAAAGAAGAGCTCGAAGACTTGCGAAAGGAATTCGAAGCAAAAATCGCCGCCCTTAGCCAAGAGGCCGAGGCGGCCGACTCTTGTTCGTCTCATGGCGAACCTACCAAAGCTAAGAAAAAACCTAGAAAGTCGAAAAAGCCCAAAGAAACCTCCGTCATGGAGGGGGACCAATATCAGAAATCCTTCACACTGAAGGATCGAAAAGCCCTCCAACAACTGTTGAGGGGCCAAAACAAAGAAAAGAGATCGTCCAATATCAGAAATCCTTCACACTGAAGGATCGAAAAGCCCTCCAACAACTGTTGAGGGGCCAAAACAAAGAAAAGAGATCGTACGCCCTATCTGATTTTCTTCCTCCAGATTACCAAGCAGATAGTGATGACGATATACCGAACTTCCATCGGTATGATGGTACGGGGGATCCTCGATCCCACCTGCAACTCTTTTCTCGTAGAGCCCACAAAAAAAAAGGACTCTACGAAATGGATATATTGGTTTTCCCTCTCCCTCAAGAAAATTGCTTCAAAATGGCTTGCTTCTTACAACCTAAGTCAGTTTGCAATTTTTGAAGAGTTAGCGAACAGCTTTATGCAAAGGTTTTCCCACAACATAGAAGTGACCCCACTTTGAACACCCTGAGGGACACAAAACAAGCTTCGAACGAGGATGTACATGCATTCATCGTTCGATGGAGGTCCCTCCTCGGGCAAGTGAGAGAGCTCATCTCCGAAGGATGTGCAGTAATGCTCATCCTTGAAAATTTCAAAACGGAGTTGAAAACACTTCTTTCTTTGCATGAAATTTGAACTTTCCATAAATTAATAAAAAAGGCTTCCCTTTTTGAAACAAATCTGAAAAAGGGAGTCTACGATGACTTGTGGAAAGGAAAAATGCTTCCAAAACCATGATTTGAAAAACCCGGGACTTACGGGCTACCCACTGCGGACAAAGGGGCAAAACCCCAAAAAATTGCTAATGTCCGAGTGGAAACAAACCCGACCGGCACTTCAAAGAAGAATGAACAAAAAATTGAAAAAAAGTTTCAAAAAACATTTGAAAGGAGGGAGTATACCCCACTGGGGTAGCCCGTCTCGGAGGTCCTCGACCAACTCCTCGCCCAAGGACTGGTAACACTCCCCGAGATTCTCGAGGGGACACCTCGAAAAGAAAGATTTCTAAACAAATTTTGCAAGTATCATCAGCTTAAGGGCCATGATACAAATAAATATTATTTCCTTTTAAACAAAATCGAGGACTTGATAGAGTAGGGCCGGCTCTAGGTCACTGAGTAACCGGAGCCTGCCCAAGCTGTTCTTAAAGAACCTTTCCCCAACCACGCAAGCACCAGTGGGAAGGGAAAAGAGGTATTGTTTTCTCGGCTTCCTTAAAAGGTTTAGAGCATGCATGGCATACAAGCTTCACTACTTATCACACACCACCTCTCATCATAATCAAAAAAGCCAAGCAAGTAGTTGTAAACACCCCAAAAATGCCATATTTTGATAGCTTTTGAACTTTAAAAGCCCTCCAAAGGCCAAAGCCAGAGAAACAAGGAAAAGTTAAGCCCGTTCAGAGAAAAGCCCGATAGAAGGCCAAAATCATAATTTTGGTCAAAAAGCAAAAGCAGCTCCAAAGTACATAAAGAGGCCAAGAACCTGATGAAGTCGACAGAAGTCCAAGACCCAACCCATTAGAATGAAGAACGGAATCTGTGGGGAAGTTTGAGATCGATAGCACCAGAAACCGGCCAAAGACAAGAAAAAGGCGGATTAAAATAGACACCAAAATGTCTTGAGAAGCAGAACATCAGTCGAAAGAAGAACTTGAGGAAAACCCAGGCCAAGATAGGGTCGCCGAGGAACCGGAGCCCGATCAAAACCGACTATGGAAAGCTCTAGAAAGGACTGAAAGAAAGGAGCTGAAAATTTTGGACCGGATCTGAACCCAAATATCCATATCCAAATCCAAATAGTGTTTGGATTGGATCTAGATCCCAAATATCTGAGATTCGATATCCAAACCCAACTAAATATTTGGGTCAGATCTGGATCCCAAAATATCCGAGATCCAGACCCAAATAGTGTTTAGATCAGATCTGGATTCCAAGATCCAAATCCAAGACCCATATCCAAGACCCACCTCATTTGCCTATAAATAGAGGTGAGGGGGTGTCCAAGAGGGGGTTCACATGAATTGCTTGGGAGGAGAGAGAGTGAGAGAGTGGGCTAGCCATGGGTCCTAGCCATGTGGGCTTGATCAAGGGTTTGGGTTCGAACCTTGTATGAACCTATACCTAGCCAAGGGTTGCAACCAAGGAGGAGGCTGCAACCAAGAAGGCTCGATGTGGGTGCATGTGGTGGACCGGCTCCAAGAGGTTAGCCACCCTAAACCTAACCCGACCTACCCTAGGTTCGACCCAACCTAACCCAACCCCAACTAAACCTAGACCGTGCTACACCATGGTCACAACCCCCTGCACCACGGCCAAACCCCGTGCTAACCCACCGCCAGCCATACAAAGCAGGCTCACCTAGCGCCGCACCCGGTTGCACCCCGCGCGCCCTTGCTACGCCCCGTGAGCCCCCACTGTTCCCCCAATGCCCTAGCGCCCTGCTGAACATCGCGCACGTAGCGCGCCCCGTCGCTCCACGAGCCTAGCACGCCCTATCTTCCGCGTGCCCAGCGCGCCGACCCAACCGCGCCTAGTGCCTGGCGCTTGCAGGCCACACCAAACCAAACCAAACGGCCTCACCTCTTGCAGGCCGTTTCACTTACAAAACCCACGACCGGCCTTGTGGTAGGCCGTTTCCTTTAGACAACCCTGCCACCTCCCTTGGCCGAACTCCCCAAAAGCCACTCGAGCCACCTTGGCTCGAGTCACCCTAACCTAAACCTACCTAGTTAGGGCCAGTCCACATACCTCTCAAACTAAGCCCACTCTAGCCACCCTTGTCTCGAGTCACACCAAACCAAATCAGCCCCTCCAAGGCCCACTAAAACTCGGCTACCCCAAAGCTCGCAAACTCCACTCTCACATGACCCCACTCCTAACCGGCTTACCTCTTGGTTGCATGCCACCAAGGCTCGCCACTTCAAGGAGTGTGCCCTGTTGCTGCCACATGAAGGCGCCGTGACCCGGGCTCAATACAAAGAAGGTGGACACGACCTAGCAAATCCCGAATCCAAGTTAGGAAAAGTGTAAGTCTTTCGAGATATATATCAAGTTGCTTTTCTATTCAATTCAATTTGATACGGGGTTGTAGTAATGGAGTGTGGCCTCCCCCCGAGATATAATATTTGTGCTTGATACACAAGCACACACGTACACTTGAGCCATATTGCTCTTTAAAACGTACACAAGACACCCACGTGCACTTGAGCCTTTCCGCTCTTAGTTGCACACTATTGCACACACATTGAGCTTTCGCTCTTACTCAAAAGACTTTAGTAAAAGCCGTGCAATTTCAATTCCGAGTTGTTACATTCATGTCGTGTGAGTTTGTCATTTAAATTTCACACTCGCACCCAAGAAGTACGTGAGCACTTGCTCAACACACTCTCACGTACATTTTGGGCCTTGGCAGCCCATAAGATATAAAGTATCTATATACTTTCAGCTGCGTGAGTTTTACATTCCAAGTTGTGTAAGCACTTACATTTCGGGTGGTTAAATTCAAGTTGTGTGAGTTGTCTTTCCATTTATACACAACACACACGAACACATTGAGCCTTTCCGCTCTTATACTTATATCTCCCTTTCGGCAAATTCAAATTCAGTTGTGTGAGTTGTCTTTTCATTTATACACCACACACGAACACATTGAGCCTTTCTGCTCTTAGGATATAAATAAGTATATTCCAATTTCTGCAAATTACATTCAAGTCGTGTGAGTTGCTTTCAATTTCGGGTATTTCCCTTAAGCCGCGTGCATGCGTTGCACTTTCAATTTCGGGTATTTACATTAAGTTGTGTGAGTTGCTTTCAATTTTGAGCCTAGCTCACAACATATCAAACCCGAAGAGAGTTCGTGCATCCTTGCATTCATGCATTTTCAAAAGGAAACCCCGAATTCACTCTCAAAATCTTTAAAATTAGGCCACTTGTGCACACACATATCCGGCCTAATTAGCTAAAACTCAAAGACTTAGAATCATACAGCCCCGTACGTAAAAATTGCAACGTAGGCACGAATCAAATCCATATTTCAAACACTTGTATTTTCAAGAGTTAAAACTATTTTTATCGAAGTCCATAAGTGCTTAAACCGACCCTTGAGCACCTGTTCAAGAAGGTTTCAAGAGAAAAGATCCCGCTTGCCCACAATTGCCCAAAAGTCAGATATTTCCAAAATTTTTGCTAGTTTGATAAGCTAAGGCTCGTTTCTGGTCTTGTAGCGAAGAATTTTCGTGCTTACAATAGTGATCTAGGGAGCGCTTAGAGTCTCGCCCCCGGCTAGAGCCATATTAGAAATTCGAGGTGCTCCGAATTATAAAATTAGAGCCAACATAGGAGCGAGCCTTAGGGAAGGTGTGGACGAGGTGACCAGGTCCAGAAGGATCTATCAACCCCCACATCTAGCAAAAGATGCTACTAAAGAAGTGGTCATTATTCCTAGCCCTTCAAAATCATGCATTCCCAAAGCATCTCAGGTCGTGGACAAAGGAAAAAACTTGTTAACCCCATATGATTTCGAAACACATCTTTCCAAGATCCCTATAAATATGTCTATCCTAGAATTAATCCAAACTTCCCCCTAGGCATAGACAGGTTTTAGAAAAAATCTTAGAAAAAACCAAGGTTAACTCGACCATAACCCCTGAGTCCCTGTCTTTCGTAGTCGTACCTATCTGTGCTAAAACCCCCATCGTGTTCTCGAAAGATGAGCTAGAACTATCATACCAAACCCATAACCAAGCCTTGCATATAGAGGTGGTATTGAATCACCATTCTCTAAACAGGTGTTTGGTTGATGGGGAAGGAGGTCTAAACATCCTTCCATTATACGTGGCCTATCAAATTGGAGTCTCCTTGACCTCTGTAAATCCAAGCCCCATCGTTATCATAGGATATGATAGAAATGCATCAAAACCTCTAGGAGCTGTAGAGTTACCCATGGAAATAGGGGGCATAACCCATGCAGGGGTGTTCCATGTCCTAGACATGCACCCCCATTACAACCTACTTCTGGGAAGACCATGGATAATAGCCTTCAGGCCGTGCCATCCACCTTCCATAGGTGTGTTAAAATCTCCTACGAAAACCAAACTGTGGTAATTCTAGGCGAAAACCATCCTCAGCTTAGGGGAGTTCAAAATTTCCCTTGCTTGTCAAGCCATCAAACCTGCATGAAAAACCCTTGGTCGAACCACCCAAGTTCGTCCTCAAAAGACCTAAGGATGTCGTGTATATTAAGGGGCAGCCCAAATCCTGCCCGCCCAAGACCATGACCATCCTAGGAAAAACCAAAACCCAAATTCTCCCGAAATCCATGACATGGATGACACCAAGTTCCAAGGCCATCCACTTTATAAGAAATTTTCAAAATTAAAGAAGCCTTGGAACATGATGTTAAACATGGGATACATGCCCTATCAAAGTTTAGGGAACCAAAATCGGGGTTGCTTAGAGCCCATCTTACCAAATCCAAATCAGAACTGGCATGGGATAGGCTACACTCCATCCATTCCCCCTGAGCCACCACCTGCGACCACTTGGGTCAAGGGTACCCTGGAACCTCCTAAAACCGAAACCTATGACTTAGACCTCTTATTTAGAGACTGATTCATGGTGTTTTCTTTGTAGGTATGATGAAAGACCCCTCCGTAACCAAAAATCTAAAAAAATTACATATTCTCAAAATCCAAAAACAATTGGAAAAACCTCAAAACTCAAAAACATTGGAAAATTTCGAAAAATCCAAAAAAGTATGATTTGCATTTCTCCTCCTTTCATTTCTTTACAAAAAACCAAAAAAATTGAAAAAGCTGAAAACACCAAAAACAAAGTGTTGTATATACCAGCTCCTGGTGTAAATTTCGAAAAAGCCAAAAAAATTGAAAGATTTGAAGAAAAAATTGTCTTTGTAAAAGGCCCAAAATTTTCAAAACTGGCAAAAATCTCAAAACCAAAACCAAGTGTTTTTTAAAACCATGTGTCACCTCAAACATCCCTAGGACCTAAAATTCTTGATAATGATCAAAGCAAGGAGGAGGATCCCCTCTTCCCTGAGGAGGATCAAGCCTCCGAGCTTCCCAAGTTTCATAAAATCCTTGACATGGAAAAACCTTTAAATTCCGTAGGAGGGGATTTTGTAGAAATCAACTTAGGGAATGAGTTGAATCCTAAGCATGTTAAGATAGGCACATGTTTGCATGAGAAAGAAAAAGCATCATTCATTGCATTCTTGAAGACCTACATAGATGTATTTGCATGGACCTATGAAGACAAGCCGGGTCTAGACCCAAAAATTGTAGAACATTGTCTTCTCCTAGAACCAGATGCTAAACCTATAAAGCAAAAGCTTAGAAAAATCCATCCCAATGTCCACTCTCAAGTAAAAGAGGGTTTAGAAGATCTTTTAAAAGCCAGATTTATAAAACCCATTGCGTATTCTGGTTGGCTTTCAAATATAATGGTAGTTCGAAAATCTAATGGGAAAATTCGGATTTGCATCGATTTTAGAAATCTAAACAAAGCCACTCCAAAAGATAATTTTCCTTTGCCAAACATTGATTTGATAGTCGACAACACTGCAAATCATGAAATGTTTTCTTTTATGGATAGATACTCGGGTTATAATCAAATCAAGTTAGCTCCAAGAGATCAGGCTAAAACTGCTTTTACTACACCCTAGGGCACATACTCTTACACAGTTATGCCCTTTGGATTGAAAAATGCCGGTGCCACATACCAAAGAGCCATGACTACCATTTTCCACGATCAAATTCATGAGCTCTTAGAAGTATATGTGGATGATCTTTTGGTAAAATAAAAAACCCGATGCACACACATTGAATCTTTGCAAAAGGTTTTCGAAAGGCTTAGGCTTTACAAAGTGAAACTAAACCCTCAAAAGTGTGTCTTCGGAGTGGGATCGGGTAAGCTTTTAGGCTTTATGGTAAGCCAAAGGGGCATTGAAGTCGACCCCTCTAAGTGTCGAGCCATCATAGATATGCCTCCACCATCTAACTTGACCCAAATCCGAAGCCTCCAAGGTCGCCTCCAATCGATTAGAAGGTTTATTTCAAACCTGGCAACAAGATACGAACCTTTAAATAAGCTTTTGAGAAAAGGGGTGAAGTTTGTATGGGACGATGATTGTCAAAAAGCTTTCGAAAGATTAAAAACTTATTTGGTAAATCCTCCGACTTTAAAACCTCCAAAGCAAGGAAAACCGTTGTTGCTTTACATTTCCATGCATACGAATGCATTGGGTGCTTTACTAGCCCAATATGAGGATGATAGCCATAAAGAGTATGCTATTTACGACATTTCAAAAACTCTAATTTTATATGAAAGAAATTATCAAGCCATGGAGAAAACATGCTTGGTCTTGGTATGGGCATGCCAAAAGTTCAGACACTACTTCTTAGATCATGAGATATGGATAGTGTCCAGGCTTGATCCAATCAAGCACTTGTTTGAAAAACCTATCCTCATGGGTAGGCTTGGTAAATGGCAGCTCCTCTTAATGGAGTATGATTTGAAATTTCACCATCAAACCTCCATTAAGGGACAAGCCCTAGCTGATCACGTGGCTGAGTTTCCCTTGGAAGAAACATATCCCATACTTGATGAAATGCCCGACAAGGTTATATTTACAAACGATTTTCAAAACCATGTTTTAGCAAGTTATTTGAATGAAAACCAAGTATGGAAAATGCACTTTGATGGGGCAAGAAACCAAAGAGGGGCAGGTGTTGGAGTCATCCTCATATCCCCTGAAAAGGGAGAGATCCCCATTGTTATTTGCCTAGATTTCAAATGTTCCAATAATGTAGCCAAATATGAGGCACTCATACAAGGCTTGAAAATTTTGAAAAATCTAGGGGCATCATGCATCGAAGTCTTTGGAGATTCTTTATTGGTCATAAACCAAGTCTTGAAATTTTGGCAAGTCAAAAATGAAAAAATCACTCCATACCACGAATTGGCCACCAAATTGGTCGATTCCTTCAAATCATGTACACTCACTCACATAGGTAGAGAGGACAATGCCATAGCAGATGCCCTCTCATCCTTAGGATCAGCCCTAATGGTCGATCCCACCTTGGGAACCCGATCCTTAGAGATATGGCACTCACCCACTCCATCCACCCACGATTTGGAGATTTGCCAAAATGACCAAAATTCCACTGAAAAGCCCTGGTTTCAAGACATTAAAAACTTATTAGAAAACAGAGGATTTTCAGAATTTGCTTCTTCTAGGGATAAAGATTATGCGATTTTGGGAGGAGTTCTCTATAAAAAGTTTTACCGGCATCTTGTTGAGGTGTGTAGACCTTGAGGAGGCTAGGACTATCATGCATGAATTCCACGATGGAGAATGTGAAGGGCATGTCAATGCGAATATGATGGCCATGAAAATACTTAGAGCCAGTTATTTTTGGTCCACTCTCAAGCAAGATTGTCATGATCATGTTAGGAAATGTCACCCATGTCAAGTGCATGGACATGCCATTCATATCCCATCATTGACCTTGCATTCCATTGTCAGCTCATAACCTTTCACCATGTGGGCATTTGACATCGTAGGACCAATCTCCCCTAATGCATCAAATGGACATAGGTTCATCCTAGAAACCACCGAATATTTTTCTAAATGGGTTGAAGCTACCTCCTTGACAAATGTCCAGGGGCAACATGTAGTGGCATTCATTAAGAAGAATATCTTGGCTCGATTTGGAGTTCCAAGAGACCTAGTGTCTGATAATGGCACCCCTTTCAAGAATGAGAATATGGAAAAGGTATGTAATACCTATGGCATAACTCAACACTTCTCGTCGCCCTACTACCCTCAAGGCAATGGCCAAGCCGAAGTCACAAACACAACTCTCATAAGCATCATTGAGAAAACCTTAGAAAAGGGTAGGACATGGCATGAGAAGCTTGATAAAGCCTTATGGGCTTATAGGACTTCCATCCGAACACCCACCAATGCCACGCCATTTGAGTTGGTCTATGGTACAAACGCTATTCTCCCCATTCATACCAAATTGCATTCATTTCATACATCACTCGCACTCGACCTCCCCCTAGAGACTTTTCAACATGCTAGGATGGCTGAGCTTGATTTGTTAGACGAAAAAAAGCTCCTTGCTATGGATCATGTACATGTGCAAAGGATAGCCCAACATTATGAAAAGCATATGAAGGTTCGCCACTTCAAAGTGGGAGACCTTGTATTGAAAACCATCCACCATCGTGGCCCACATCCACTTGGAAAGTGGCGGCCCAAGTGGGATGGTCCCTATGTTGTAAGGGGAACAACTACTAATAATGCATATTGGTTAATCGATGTTGAGGGTAGGAATTTAGCAGACCCTATAAACGCCCAATATTTGAAAAAATACCATGTGTAGGGTCTGAGCTAAATACTTTTGAAAATATTTTGTGGGGATCTCCTTTGAATTTCACGAAAAAAGGATCAAGGTGGATCGTGTGACCCTGAACAAGGGGATTGATGCTTGTAAAAAGTGGAGTTTTCAAAAATCAATGGGTTACATTTCAAAAGTCTTCATCTTACAAAGGAAGGCCTTGTTCAACATAGCAAAATATTTTCAAGTAGTACATGCTATTTTAAAATAGGGTGATCTGGGATGAATCAAGTAAACCATTGGGATAAGTCTCCCCCCTCTTCACTTCTCTTCTAAAAAAAGGAAAATTTGGCAAAAAGCAGAAAAAGAGGAAAATCCATTAAAAAAAGTCTCCATCCAAAGGAAGGCAAAATAAGAAAAAGAAAGAAAACCATTCTTCGATTAAAAAAGAAAAGAGGAAAAAATGAAAAGAAAAATCCTCCAAAATGGGAGGCCCTCTATGAAAGAAAAAGAAAGAATTGTCAAAAAGCTCAAAAGAGCAAATTTTCCGTCTCTTAGCCTTAAACCACGGGACGCTTCAAAAGGGACCGTGGTAACTCTTTCCCATATCCCTACGATTTATCCCAATGGAAAAAGGTTCATTTCAAGGAGTCCTTGAGTAAAAATAGGATCTTCTTATTTGAATCTCATTTTGTTTGAGAATTAGACGTTGTTGGGTAAGACGTAGAAATTTTGCAATGTTTCCTGGTTTTCTTATGGTTATGGCCCACCATATCTACTTTATGCCCTCCACTCATTCTCTCTCTTCCCAAGCTCTTCACTTGCAATTTCACGAGAACTTATGGCCCCCCTCGCCTCTATTTATAGGAAAATGAGGTGAGTCTTGGGTATGGATCTTGGATTTGGATTTTGAGATCCAAATCCGATCCAAACACTATTTGGGTCTGGATATTTGGGTCTAGATCTAATCCAAATTTTCATTTCTTCAATCCTTCTTGGTATTTCGAGACGGATAGTTTATGCGGGCCCTAGCTTCATCAGTGTTCCGTCTTGGGCTGGGTCTTGCCCAACCTTTTTGTCCGAACTCTTTCTCACCTTTCTAGACTTCGTTTTGGTTGGTTTTTGATATTTTAGGCTTGGATTTCTGATGATTTCGTGGATGCTCTTGGCTTGGTATTTGATGCTCTGAGCTTGAAGTCTGCTTCTGGCCTGGGCTCTCCTTTTTGCCTTTTGATCATGCTTTTATGAGGCCAAGATGCATTCTGGGCTTTTGAACCTGCTTTTGAGGCTGCTTTTGATCAGGCTCCACCTGTTTGATAGGCAACATCTCCAATTCGTTTCAAAATATGGTATCTGGTATGGTCCAATTTGTTCCAACACTTTCTTTAAAATTATTTCTATATTTAAAAACATCAAATTTAATGAAATCTTCAAATATTATTTTAAAAAATACTAGGTTTCATTCCCAGTTTTTGTAAGGGTGATCTACTTTTGCTCTGTGAGTTAGTCTATAACCACCTTGACCATTTAACTACTTTAAACGGGTGTAGGGTATCAAACCACTTCAATGGGTTTAGGGTATCGAACCACTTTAACCACTTCAACGGGTATAGGGTATCAAACCACTTTAACCCTGGGTATCAGGTCTCGGAATGAGACTATTCTTGACCGCATGAATTTTTGAAGTCTGATTTGAATTTAATTTATTTTTGAATATGAAGGGTTTTGGAATTTCATAACAAACATTTTTGGGTTTGATTCACAATGTTCTCTTTTTCGTTTGTTTATATAAAAGGAATTGTTCGAAATCATCCTTTCTTTAAAGGCAATCATTTAAAAAGGCAGAATCCTACCAATTTGGTCCTAAGCGTAAAATAGTCTTTTTTTATAAAATTTTGTCCAAATTTGATTTTTTTTAAAAGGGATGCAATATATCATCATTTTGAGGTTGCTAGAAAATTTTGATGCCAAAATGAGTTCATTTGATGTATTTTTATTTAAAAACTGAAAGCTGCCAAAAAAAACAAAATTTCTAAAAGATGAAAAAAATTTATTTTGAAAAAAAATTTGGGTGTTTACACAAGGTTTTACTCTAGCTGTCAGAAGCCTAACACAACCCTCTTCCTTTATCTAGGCTTGGGACCGACAATGCATGGGTGATCCCTTACATGGGCAAAGTTGCATCGTACATTACTATATTGCAACATTTTGGGTGGGTCCAGGTCTGCATGAATCTAGATTAATCCAAATCCAACATGATTTAGTTTATTACGTTTTACCCCCTTAAAGAAATTTTGTCCTCAAAATTTAGAAAATACCTGAACAGATGTGGATACTTCTCTTATATCTTATCCTCGAGTTCTCGAGTGGCATCGTTTAGAGAAGGTGGCTCCAATGAACTTTTACCGCCCTCAAAACTCAATGAGGTAATATTTATTCTTTTCTATCTAAGATGGCTATGAGCACCTCCTCATAAGACAAATCTTTAAGTATGTGAAGCGGCTCACCCTCAATAATATGCGAAAGATCCAAAATGTACTTTTACAATATGGATACATTAAATATGTTATATACTATAGTCAACGGCGACAACAACTCTAATTGATAGGCAACATCTCCAATTCGTTTCAAAATATGGTATCTGGTATGGTCCAATATACCTAGGACTCAACTTATATTTCTTTTCGAAGTGAGTCACTCCTCAAACTAGAGAGATTTTTAATAATATGTAATCGTTAATCATAAACTCTAGATCATGACGTCTCTTATCTGCATAACTCTTTTATCAGTCTTGAGTTACTTTAATGCATTGACGAACGAAGTTCATCTTATATGACGATTATCGAAGTATCTCTAAACTTGTTTCAGGTCGTAAACCAGGGACATCCCAACATAGTGGGTAATGCATTTTTCTTCATAAATCATCTCATAAGGTGACATCTCAATGCTCGCTTGGTAACTATTATTATAGGTAAACTCAATTAAGTGTAACTGGTTATTCCATTGGTCTTTATTGTTTAATACACATGCTCGATGCATATCTTCTAGGGTATGAATAGTATGTTCAGCTTGCACATCGGTCTGTGAGTGAAAGGTTGTACTAAATTACAATCGTGTTTGTAAAGCATCATGTAAGCTTTGTCATAAATGAGAGACAAAACGAGGATCTCTATCCAAAATAATAGTCTCTGGCACATCATATAACTTGATGGTTTAAATGATATAAATAGCAATTAATATAGATAGTGACATATTCTTTCGAATGGGTATAAATCGTGTAACCTTTGTTACTATTTTCTCTCAAGGATAAGTAATGGTCTCAAGGTTCCTCGGGTAATTGGTGATATGCCTTCACCTTCTCACGAGTCATACATCTGGTCATAAATTCATCAATGACCCTTTGCATTCCAAACCAATGATATTATGAGCTTAAGTTCTTATACAACTTTGTGCTACTAGAGTCAATGTGAAAGCGACTACTATGCTCTGATTCCAAGATCTCCTTTCAAAGTGAATAATCATTCTTAAGCACACATATGTGTCCTTTGAATCGTAACGAACCATCATCTATAATCATCCTGCATATCTCATATCCAGGCCAACCTGCACCATGAATCTCATCTATAATCATCCTCAACTTGGGATCATCTCTCTATGCTCCAAGTACTCTCAACCAATGTTCAGGTGTCACTCGCACTAGGGTAGAACAATGAGCTACCGACTCCTTTCCTTTCCTACTAAGGATATCTACAACTACATTACCTTTTCTAGAGTGAAATAATCTCACAATCATAATCCTTCAAGAACTCAAGTCATCGCATTTATCACATGTTAAGATGAAGTTGTGTAAAGATATACTTTAGGCTATTATGGTTAGTGAATATCTAAAACTTAATATCATACAGATAATGTCTCAAAATTTTAAGTGCAAATATAATTGTTGCTAGTTCTAAGTCATACACTAAATAATTTATCTCATGTTTCTTTAGTTGTCGTGATGCATGAGATATAACTTTATGTGTTTCCATCAGAACATAACCAAAACCTTTATTTGAGGCATCACAATAAACTCTCAAGTCTTCGTTATTAATTAGCAATGCTAATATTAGTGTGAAAGTAAATTTTATCTTTGACTCTGTGAAACTCTGCTCACACTCATCTGTCTACTAAAATCAAGCATTCTTCTTCGTTAGTCAGCTGACAGGAGGTGCAATCCTAGAAAAACTCTCAATCAACCTCCATTAATATCCTATAAGCCCAAGAAAACTATGTATCTTAGAGACACTTAGATATAATGTAACAAAAAAGCCAATCTACTTTAACGAGAAATCACACTTAGAGAACTTAGTATATAATTGTTTTTCCCGTAACAAGCTAAGTATGATACGTAGGTGCTTAACATGCTCCACGTCATTCTTATAATATATCAAAATATTATTAATAAATACCATGACAAATCTATCAAAATATTCTTGAAATATTCGATTCATCAAGTCCATGAATGTTGTTGTGGCATTTGTTATCCCAAAAGGCATCACTAAGAATTCATAATGCCTATAACGAGTCCTAAAAGTTGCCTTAGGTATATCAACTTCTTATAACCTTAATTGATAATATCCAAACCGAAGATCAATTTTTAAAAACATGCGAGCTAATTACAACTAGTCGAATAAGTCATCAATCTTGGGTAGTGGATACTTATTCTTTATAGTCACTCGATGAAGCTATCGATAATCGATACAAAGTCAAAGAGAGTCATCTTTCGTTTTCACGAATAAAACTAGCACTCCTCATGGTGAGGTACTTGGTCAAACAAAACACTTCTCTAATAACTCTTGAAATTGAGCTTCATCGTGCCATCTAAAATAAGAAAGGTAGCTCTATCTAACTGCTACTCTACTCCATGTACCTTGAAAGTACTAGCTTTAACACAAACTGTAAAATAATAGGATGAGCTCCTATACATAGCTCAATAGGGAGAATAAATATCTTTAAATAGAATTCATACTAAAATCATGCATAACTTCATAATCATTTCATAACAAATCACAGTTTTCTTTATAAATCATGATCTTAAATTCATACTCACACTTTAACACGCGTATATACACCTTATTAGTTACGATAATTACAAGCCATAATGTGCTTGCCCCAAAGGCCACATGAGTTGTCCGGCCTTCCCTAACATGACCTCGGCAACCCTACCAAGAAGGTAATCACATCGACTCTCACGGCAGAATGCCCAGAAACACACCCTATTGGCCGGACGCCTAAGAGACCAATAAGTCTTTAGACACCCCATACAACCCAGACAAGTAACACTCATGTATTTACACATCATTACATTTCAAAACAATTTCTAATTCATCACATTAACAAATCATGTCTGCATTCACAACTCTCCAAATCCATATCCATACAACATTTAAATATCATGTTCATACTAGACTTGCAAGTTCTACTTTAAAAGCATATCAAATAACTTATAATTACGAACATCATTTCATAAATATTAATAAAACAATTATCAATCATGCACATTTAAATCTATCTAAAATAAGAAAATCACTTCTAGCATGGTTTTGTAAAAGAATGAATAACCCCTATCTTAAGGAGTGCCAAAATCCAATCCCCAAACTATTGGACTGCACTTATCACTACCAAATCCTCCAATTTTAATCTATAAATAATTAAAATTATTAAAATTTTAAAATTTATTTAACTATAAATCTACTGCAATAAACTATATCTAAATCAGATTTCAAATGACCCTAAAATCACCCAAAATCCAATTTGGATCCATTAAAGCTATCTTGGATCTAAACTACTACCAGTATCCATATCAGATGCAAACTGAGTGACACAGTAGGTAGCATTGAGTGACATGGTAGGTAACCTATGTCACTTTGTCGACACAAAACATGTAACTACTGATATGGGTCCTGTTTTTGACCCAAAACTCATTTCAAGACTCGACCCAAATCTGACCCATTTTCGACACAAAAGTTGTTTCTAACTTGTTTTGACACATAATTGTTCCTTGTCATATGACACGAGAGCACAACATGAATCATTATCATTTCAAGGCATTTCAAACATGACACAACATAGAAATTGGAACACGCCCAAAAGGGGTCGGTTCCCTTGATTTTCCAACATCGATTTCATTGGTTTTTTTTAAGATGACCAAGGTCGACGAGGGTCCCTAACTGACTGACTACCTCTCATCTTCCAATCTAACCCAATATCAATCGATAACGATGACATTTTGGTCAGAAAATTCATGAAAAATGGTAACTTGGATTTAAGAAAAAATCCACAAATGTATGCTTGTTTTCAACTGATTTTCGAGTATTAAGGCCTTTTTTCGAATACAAACAACAACAACAACAACAACAACAACTAAGCCTTTTCCCATACTAGACAGGGTCGGCTACATGGATTCTTTGTTTCCACAGATCCCTATCGTGTGCCATGTTAGCAGTTAACTCACAATAAGCTAGACCATTCTTTATTGTTTCTTTCCAACACTTTTGTGGTCGTCCTCTACCTCTTTTAATACTTTCCAAATTTAGTTTTTCTAACCTTCTTATAGGTTCTTCTTTTGATCTTCTTTCTATATGTCCAAACCATCTTAAACGATGTTCTCTCACTTTATCCTCTATTGGTGCCACTCCTAATTTGCTTCTAATAACCTCATTATGTATACGGTCTTTTCTTGTATGACCACTCATCCATCTCAACATCTTCATTTCTGTCATAGACATCTTTTGTACATGTTGATGATTAACTGCCCAACACTCAGAACCATAACACATGGCAGGCCTAATTGCTGCTCTATAATATTTACCTTTTAATTTTAATGGTATCTTCTTATCACAAAGAATACCTGATGCTCCTCTTCATTTTAACCAACCAGCATTAATTCTATGTGTAACATCTCTATCAATTCTTCCATCACTTTGAAAAATTGAACCTAGGTATTTAAAACTTTCCTTTTGGGGAATGCAATGTGTGCCAATTTTAATTTCTATGTCCTCTGAAGTAGCCAAATGATCAAACTTACATTCCATATATTCTGTCTTTGTTCTACTAAGTCGGAGGCCTTCGCTTTCTAATGTTTCTCTCCATAGTTCCAATTTTCTATTAACTTTTTCCTTAGACTCCTCCACTAATACAATGTCAGCTGCAAATAACATACACCAAGGTACTTCATGTAACGTTGAGTAACGCCCCCAGTAACGCCCAATGGGGGGAGGGATATGAAGGGCCTTTAAAAAGGGCACTTCATAGTGCCTTTTTCCAAGGAGCTGGGCAGCCTTGAACTAGCCGGAAAATAGGAGGAGTCGGTCGGAATCCGGTAAGTTGACCTATTTTTCAGATTTTCATTTTTTTCCTGATTTTTGAAGAAAAACTTGTTGAAAATCATCGTTTTGGGCTTGGATTAAAGGTTGGAGGTAGAACTAAGCGTTTTGGTGGGGTAGGTAAGCAATGGCGTCGATTTGGTCGAAAAATGATTGTACTTCATCGGAAACCGGCGAGATCGATGTCGGAAAAAAGAAAAAGAAAAGAAAAGAAGATGGGGCCTTTTGGGCATGTCCCTCGTTCCGTGTTGTATTGTGTCTGAAATGTCATGAACCGACACTGATTCATGTCGTGTGTTAAGAAACAGGTTATGTGTCGAAAATGGGTCAAGTTTGGGTCGTGTCTTGAAATGCGTTTTTAGGTTAAGAACGAGACCCGTGTCAGTAGTTAAAGGTTCTCTGTTGACACAATGATACAAGCTACCTATTGTGTCACTCATTCGGATCAAATATGAAATTGGGTATCGATTTGGATCTTGGATAGCTTAAACGGATCCAAATTGGGGTTTGGGATCCGATTCGGATATAATTTGTTTTGTTAGACTTATAGTTAAATAAATTTTAATGTTTCAATTATTTGTAATTGTTTAGAGATTAAAATTGGAGGATTTGGTGGTGATAAGAGTGGCCCAACAGCTTGGGGACTAGATCTTAGCGCTCCTTCATGTAGGGGGTTATGCATTCTTTTACAGAACCATGCTATAAGTGATTTTACTGTTTTAGATAGATTTAAATGTGCATGATTGATAACTGTTTTATTGATGTTTGTGAAATGTTATTCGCAATTATGAGTTATTTGATATGCTTTTCAAATAGAACATGTTTATGACACTGTTTGATAAAGAGCATGTTTTGATATGCATGTGTCGTATGAACATGGTATTTAAATGTTGTTTAAATGTTGTGTGGATATGAGTTTGATTTTGGATATTCGTGGATCTAGATATGATTTGTGAATGTGATGAACTGTAATTGGTTTTAGAAATGTAATGATGTGTGAATATACGAGACGTACTTGTCTGGTTTGTGTGGGGTCTCTAGAGACTTGTAGGTCCCTCGGGCGATCCGGCTTGGGACGAATACAAAGTGTGTTCCCGGGCACTCTACCGTGAGAGTCGGCGTGGTTACCGTCGTAGACGGGGTTACCGAGATCACGTTAGGGAGGGCCGGACGACTCCAATGGCCTTTGGGGCAGACACAATATGGGCTGTAATTATCGAAACTAATGATGTGTGAGTTTGTGAGCGTGTGCATATGAACTTTAGATCATGATTTCAATGTAAATGTGCTTTGCTATGAAATGATTTTAAACTATGCATTTTTTTAGTATGTTTTCTGTTTAAAGATGCTTAACCTCCCTACTGAGCTATGTATAGGAGCTCACCCTATTGTTTTACAGCTCATCCTGAAGCTAGCACTTCGAAGGCACACGGAGCAGAGTAAGAGTTTGATAGAGCATCATTTTTATTTTAGATGGTATGATAAGTGTTGAATAATTTAGAAAGTCTTTTATTTGGAGTTATTGTTAGGTGGGACCCACACCATTTTGGACGTGTTGTTTAGAACTTCGATATAAACATTTATTTCAGTTAGATATTTCTTGAGTTTGAATTAAATTGGTATTGTATTTGGTTACTGCTCACCATCACGCCCGCGCGAGAGGCGGCCACGTGGCATTAGCTCGGGCCGGGTCGTGGTCGCGACCCGTGCGGGTGTGACACTTCATCTTGAATATGTTTTGTTAACTAATCCATAACCATTATAAATAAGTATGGACTTAAAGTTGATCCATGATATAACCCAATATTAACTTCAAAGAAGTCTGTCGTTCCTTCATGAGTCCTCACACATGTTTTTGCACCATCATACATGTCTCTTATAAGGTTAATATATGTCAATGGGATACCTCTTTTTTCCAAAGTTCTCCAAAGAACCGCCCTCGATACCCTATCATAAGCTTTTTCTAGATCAATAAATATCATGTAAAGGTCTTTCTTTTTTGCTCTAAAATGTTCCATATGACGTCTCGAAAGGTGAATCGCTTCAATAGTAGATCTACTTGGCATAAATCCAAATTGGTTCTCTGTTGTACTTGATACTTGTCTTAACCTACGTTCGATAATTCTTTTCCATAATTTCATAGTATGACTCATTAACTTGATACCTCGATAATTCGCACAATTTTGAATGTCTCCCTTGTTCTTATAAATGGGTATAAGTGTACTTGCTCTCCATTCCTCGGGCATCTTTTGATTTTTCCATATTTCATTAAATAGTCTTGTGAGCCAAGTGATTCCTATTTCTCCTAGTATTTTCCAAACTTCTATAGGAATATTATCTGGTCCTACCGATTTACCACTCTTCATATGTTTAAGAGCCTCTTTGACTTCAATTCTTTTGAATATGTCGGTAGAAATTGTGGTTTATATACTTTTCTGACTTGGCTAAATATCCTAAACTAATACTAACTAACATCTTTATTTTCATTAAAAAGATTATAAAAATAGTTTTTCCATCTATTTCTTATATCATCATTTTCCACTAGAATTTTTTCATCCTCATCTTTTATGCATCTAACATAGTTAAGATCTTTAGTTTTCTTATCTCTAGCCCTAGCTATCCTAAAAATATCTCTTTCACCCTCTTTTGAGTTGAGTTTTTTATATAAGTCATCCCAAATCTTAGCTTTTGCTTCACTAACGGCCTTTTTCGCTTCCTTCTTTGCTTTCTTATAAGCTTCTAAAGTTTCACTAGTTTTTGTAAACATCCCAAATTCCCACGATTTTGCAAAAACATACACCTGGTTTGCAAATCAACCCAAAAGGCCATTTTGTATTTTCAAAAACCCAGGAGCTTCTGAAAAGCTTGTAAATGTTGTTTTTGAACCTCGTATCCAATATGGATTCCTCAAACCCGGGCCAAGTCCCATTTTGCCAAAAAGCTAAAGACGAACAGGTGAAGCATAGAAGACGACGCCTGATCGAAAAGCAGCTCATAAAGCAGCTCAAAAGGGCCAAATCCAAAGCAGCCTCAAAAATAGGTGCAGAAGCCCAAAAGGAGCACCCTGACCTGATAAAGGCCAGGGTCAAAAGGTGAAAGGAAGGCTCAGGCCCGATGTAGAATGCAAGCTCGACACACCCAAAAGCCAAATCGAATGCATCCACCCAAGCAGCATGAATCTGAGTCAGAAATGGCGAAATTAACCAGAAACGGAGTCTAGAATGGCGAGATGGAGTCCGGACAACAAAGTTGGGGAAAACCCAGCACCAGACGGAGTGCTGATGAAGCCAGTGCCCGCACAAAACGTCCGCCTCAAAAAGCCAAGAAGGACCTGTAAACACCCCGAATTTTTCAAAATTCAAAAAACTCTCAAAAACACAAAAAGCTCATTTGAGCTAAAACGACAATTTGTTTAAAATACAAAAACAGGTACAAAAGGCAAAAGGAGAGCCCAGGCAAGAAGAGGAATTCAAGCCCAGAACTTCAGAAGTCGTCCCCTGCCCAAAAACAGAAGAAAAGAGAGCCCGTTCAGAGAAAAGCCCGACAGAAGGGTAAAAGCATAATTTAGGTCAAAGAAAAGCAAAAAGCAGCTCCGAAATGCAGACAGAAGCCAAAAACCTGGTGAAGTCTACAGAAGTCTAAGACACGTCCCGTCAGAATGAAGAACGGAATCCGTGAGGCAATCTGAGTTCGATATCACCAAGAACTGGTCAAAAACCAAAACGACGGACAGAAACAGACCCCAAAAAAGTCCTAAAAAGCAAAATACCAGTTGGAAGATGGACTTGGGGAAGACCCAGGCCAAAGTTGGGCCTCCGATGAATCGAAGCCCGCTCAAAACCGATGGTAAAAAGTACCAGAAAAGGACCAGAAACCAAGGAGTAGAAGAAAAGTTTGGATTAGATTTGGACCCAAAAATATCCAGATCCAGATCCAAATAGTGTTTGGATCGGATCTAGATCTCAAAATATCTGAGATCCGAGATTCAAACCCAAATAAATATTTGGACTGGATCTGGATCTCAAAATATCCAAGATCCGCGATCCAAATCCAAATAGTGTTTGGATTGGATCCGGATACCCAGACCCATATCCAAGACCCATTTTAAACCTCTATAAATAGAGGTGAGGGGTCTCAAAAATGCATCGGCATGAATTCAAGGGAGAGGCCTTTCACGTGAGCATCAAAAGGGGGAGGAGAGAGAGAGGGCCCTATTGGCCAAGGCTTGTTGCCTTTGAGAGTTGGGATTGGGCCATCGAGGCTCGGGCTGCACCAACCAAGTAGCTGTGTCTTCAAGGAGAGTGGAGCTGCAAACGGAGGGAGCTTGGCTGCGTGGAGGTGCTTGGAGGTTGGCTGCAAAACCAAGGTGAGTTCCTAAACCTAACCCTAAAGCACTCTATTCCCTAACCTCTCTAAACCACCCAACCTAAGCCGCCCTAAACACGCCCATTAAACCACCTAAGCTCGGCCAAGTGTTGGCTGAGCTCTACCCTAAACAAACCCAGCTCGACCTACCTTGGCCGAGCTCTACCCAAAACACCTCCTAGCTCACCAAGCTTTGGCCGAGCTCTCCCTAAACACCAAAAACACACGACCAGCAGCTGGTCGTGCTCCACTTCTTTTGCCAAGAACCAAGCCTGCCATTTGGCAGGCCACCTATCTTAAACCACACGGCCAAGGCTGGCCGTGCTTCCCTCCCATTACCCAAAACCAGGCCTGCTGGTGCAAGCCGTGTACCATCCCCCCAACCAAAACCTAGCCTGCCTTGAGGCAGGCCGTTCCCTTTGGCCACCTCCCTTGGCCGAACTTCGAACATATCACTCGAGCCACCCTAGCCTAGACAAAACCTAGCTAGGACCAGCCCCAAGTCCCCTTTAAAACCAGCCCACTCAAGCCACCCTTGGCTCGAGTCACACAAACCAAACCAGCCACCAAGTGTTGGCCGAACCCCAAAACAAAACCCACTCGAGCCACCCTTGGCCCGAGTTACCCTAAAACAGAAACCAACCCCATCCAAGGCTCTAAACTCGTGTCTTACAAACCCTACTTGGCTACTCCCAAGTCTCCAAGTGCTCCCAAGTTTCCAAGCTCTCCGGTTCCACTCTCATGTGACCCGAGCTCCACAAGCAAGGCGTACGCGTCCTAGACACACCCCATATAGCAGGCTAGGTGAGTTGTAAGTCCTTACATTTGGTACTTAATTAAATTTTGATACGGGATTGTAATAACGGAGCGTTGTCTCCCCCCGGATGTAATATTGGTGCATGACACACAAGCACATACGTGCACTTGAGCCTTTCCGCTCTTAGTTGCACACTTTTGCACACACATGGGCCTTGGCAGCCCCTAAGATATAGCTCCATTTATATAAATTCAGCTGCATGGGTTTACATTCAAGTTGTGTGCGTTGTCTTTCCATTCCACACTCACACACATTGAGCCTTCGCTCTTACTCCCAAGACTCTAATAAGAGCCATATTGCAATTCAATTTGGGTTGTTAAATTCAGTCGTGTGTGTTGTCTTTCAATTTATACACATACACACAAGCCACAATTGAGTCTTTCCGCTCTTATATCTATATCTCCCTTCTGCTGCATTTTACGGTTCAGTTGCATGAGTTACATTTCAATTTATACACAACACCCATGCACACATTGAGCCTTTCCGCTCTTAAGATATAGATATATTTAAATTTCTGCAATTTACATTCAAGTCGTGTGAGTTGCATTCAATTTGGGTTTTCCCATCAGTTAAGTCTTCAAATTTCGAGTTTTACATTCAAGTTGTGTGAGTTGCATTGCATACTCGCCATACTCGAGCTAGAGTGCATACCTACATCAAATAAACCCCGAACAAATCGTGCAAACACGCCAAAACTCAGGCCATCTGATGCACACACATCGTGCCTAAGTAGATAAAATTGAAAGACTTAGGGTCGCCCAACCCTCGTAAATCAAAACTCGCCAAAGTGCATAATTTTCCAAAGATTTCAAAACACTAATTCATTCAAAATTGATTTTTGAAGTTAACTTGTTTCAAACGAAGTCTCTAAGCGTACAAACTGACCCTTGAGCATCGGTTCAAGAAGGTTTGCAACGAAAAGATCTCGCTTGCCCACAGTTGCCTTTTAAAAGTCAGATATTTCAAAACATACTTCGTTAGTTTGAGTAAGCTAGCTGGCACGCCCTAAAAAGCAACGTAGATTGCGAAAAGGTTCACTTCAGGCCTAAGAACCCAGGAGTTGAAAATTTTCAGTGTCTACAGGACCATCCATAGAAAATTTGGATTGGATTTGGACGATAAATATCCAGATCCATATCCAAATAGTGTTTGGATTGGATCGAATCTGGACCAAAATATCCAGATCCATATCCATAAAAATGTTGGATTTGGATCGGATATGGATCTCAAAATATCTGAGATCCAAGATCCATATCCAAATAGTGTTTGGATCGAACATGGATTCCACGATCCAAACCCAAGACCCATATCCAAGACCCACCTCATTTGCCTATAAATAGGAGTGAGGGAGTCCTCAAAAGCTCACGTAAATTTGCTTGGGGAGGAGAGAGAGTAAGAGAATGGTTCAAGCCATGTTGGCTCAAGCGTGAGTGTGGGTCAAGCCTAGTGGGCTAAGTGGGCTGCATCCATAGAACCTGATATTACGAGACTAGAACCCAAGGTTTCAAGACCTCCCCAACGATTTGTGTCCTATGAATCTTTTGAACCACAATAGAGAAATTTGATTGCCACCTTTCGTCAAGTAAAGGAACTTAGGTTTTATCATCAAGCTAAAGGTATTCCAGAATGGGAAGATGCTATGAAAGATTAACTCAACGCCCTAGACAAGGCTCAAACATGGATCGTTGCACCCATACTAAAGGATAAGAAAATCATTAGATGTCGATGGGTATATAAAATAAAAACTCATAGCAATGGTCACATTGAGAGATACAAGGCTAGACTAGTTGCTAAGGGTTATGCCCAAAAATATAAAATTGACTATGATGAAACTTTTGCCCCAGTAGCTAGAATGACCACAATTAGAATTCTTATAACCATCAGTGTAATTAAGCAATGAAATATATACCAACTTGATGTCAAGAATGCATTTTTAAATGGTTATTTGAATGAAGAAGTCTACATGAGTCCTCCTCCTAGTATTAATCTCCCTCCTGGTTAAGCTCTTAAATTGCGAAAGGCTTTGTATGGTCTAAAACAAGCTCCTAAAGCTTGGTTTGATCGATTTGAAAAATTCATGCATTTGCATAATTTTGTGACTTGCTATACTGATAATGTGTTATTTGTACGAAAAATAAAATCTGGTATTGTTATCTTGCTTTTGTATGTGGATGACATGATCATCACAAGAAGTGATGAAGCAGGAATTGATGAAGTTAAACTTAATCTTCATCACGAATTTGATATGAAAGACTTGGGCTTATTGAATTACTTTATAGGTATTGAGATCACCAAAAATAATTATAGATACTTTGTCTCAAACAAAATTTGCTAATGATATTGTTGAAAGATTTGGCCTTATAGATGCTAAGGTTGTTGACACACCTGAAGTCCTAGGCACCAAACTACGATCCACTGATGGTGAGAAGTTAGATGACCCCACCCCTTATCGACAACTTATAGGTGCACTTACTTATCTCACTATTATTAGACCAGATATTTTTCATTCAGTACACACAACAAGTCAATTTCAATAGGCACCCACTTCTGTTCATATGAGTGTTGTCTTGCGTATTATTCGATATATTAGAAATACTGCCCACAAGGGGGTTCTCTTAATTTCTTATTCATCTTTTGATTTATCTGTATATACGGATGCTGATTGGGGTGGAGATGTCAACGATAGACACTCCACGACTGATTTTTGTGTGTTTTTAGGTGAATCTCTTATTTCTTGGAAGTATAAAAAATAACAAAAGGTGTCCCTCTCATCCACGAAAGTTGAGTATCGAGCTATGGCTACAGCCGTGATGGAGATCTCATGGATCACCACTATTTTATCAGATATGGGAGTTACTTTGCAGTGCCCTACCATCATGTATTGTGACAATAAAAGCGCCATGTACATTACCTTCAACAATACTTTTCATGAGAGAACGAAGCATATCGAGATGGACTACCACTTTGTTCGTGAAGAATATCTGAATAAGAAGATCTCATTGTATTATGTCACATCCGAGATGCAACTAGCCGACTTCTTCACCAAATCCCTTTCGGCTACTCGGTTTCAATTTTTGTTAGACACTTTCCGTGTATACCCTGTAAGTTTGAGGGGGGGTGTAAATGTATATAATAGGATGGGCCCTTAGGGCGCGTGAAGGCATGGTATAAGGGAGGGCCAAGGCCACCATGGCTCTGGCCAAAGCCGTTGGAAGCTCCAACGGCTAGTAAACGTTGGAGCCCCAATGGCTAGTGCTAGCTAGGGCCAACACTACCTCTTGCTCCCCTCTTTTTCTTGTTGTTTTCTTCTATCATTTATTTACATATGGTTGTCTATAAAAACCACTTTAAGACATGAATAAAGTATGTAGTCTAACACTGCTTTTTGACTTGTTTTGTATGTGCTTTCACTCTTGTTGATTATTCTTGAAGAACGACATTTGTGATTGAATGTCATTTAACTCTTGGCGACTTGGTGATCTTGATTCGTGCAACATCAACCTTCGTTCATTGACAAATATTTACAATTATATAATTAAACTTTTCATGCTATTGCTTAGGGGCTTGCTTCAAACCATATAATGATTTAACAAGCTTATAGACCTTAGATTCATTCTCATGAACCACAAATCTCTCTAGCTAATCCATATAAATTTTCTTATGGATATTACCATTTAAGAAAGCAATCTTTACATCTATCTAATTGATTGTGAGGTCATATACGTAGGCCAATGCTATAAGCACTCAAATGGTGCTCATCCGAAAATCTGATAAATAGGTATCAAAATGATCTATTCCTATATTTTGTTTGTATCTCATGACAACTAACCTAGCCTTGTACTTATTATTTGTTATGTATGCATTCAGTTTCTTCTTAAAGATTCATTTATAACCCACAATAGAACAACTAGTAGGCAAATTCACTAATTCTCAAGTACCAATAGAGAGAATTGATTGGATTTCATCGTTAATGGCTTCCTTCTAAAGCTTAATATCAAATAAGGTCATAGCATGCTGAAAGGTGATAGTATCATCCTTGACATTAAAAGTAACAAAGTCACTTCCAAAGTCCTTTTGTTATATATGGATTCCACCAATAACACTATCACATTAAGCATAATGAACTAAAAGGTTAAAAAAAGAGAAACTATATTTATTAGCAAAGCAATTTATCCCATAATCCATGTATGTACCGGAGAAGTATATCAACAGGTAATGCTTCAATAGCTACGGAGCAAGAGTGTAGCCAACTTATCTCTCCCTCCTTAGGTACATGGTATAAGGTGACGAACTTAGCTAACAATATGATAAAAACTACATTGGATACAAAACTGTCGAGAGTCACAAAATTCACTACCATAGATGATAAGATGACACGTTTTAGATATCATTCAGAAATCACAATCAAGAGCAAAAAAACAAACAATAACTCAAAAAGCACATTTGAATCCAAGTAGCGAGATAGACAAGCATATTGACACTAGTGGCCAAGCCACATATGTTTTCTGCCTTTATAATACATGGAACAAGAAGATATCAACAAGTGCAAAACCAAAACAAAAAAAAGAAAATGACCAACAAGAAACCCACAATTGTTCAACAAATGTACTTAAGGCAACAAACACTGTCATGCTCATAGTAGCATTTTTTCCAAATATCAAAATATATGCACTCTAAGTAATCGAAAATCAGGAGAAAACATAAGCATTAAGATATGCCTGCTATATATGATCAACTAGGTTCAACAATGATAGTGTTGAATCCAGTACCATACTAGGACAAGAAAAGATAATAATTTCTTGAAGCACACTACATATGAAAAAAATTAAAAGAGATAATAATCTTCAGTAACATCATCCAATCCAAAATAAAAACATTAGACAAATAAGTAAACAATTCAATAAAATGATCCATGAAACTAAACAAGTATGCAAGAGATTTCAAGAAAAGAAGAGGAATTATGAATCAGAATTCATACATTCATGCAGGTGGATTTGCTATATCAAAATAAGTACTTGCTAAGTAAATAAAGACCATTCATGGATTCAACCAAAACAACAAAAATTACGTCTTTGTAGCGGCATAGACAGTGTAGAGAGGATCTCAAGGAATCACGATTGATGCACCAGAGCCGATATTAATGATCACTCCTTTTTTTCATCTTAAGCATCGCGAGAAGCACAGCATGAGTGACCTTTGTGGTTCCCTCCACATTGACCTTAATCAAATTATTCAACAACTCACAATCCATCTACAAACAACAACAACAACAACAACAACAACTAAGCCTTTTCCCATACCTTTTATTGTTTCTTTCCAACACTTTTGTGGTCGTCCTCTACCTCTTTTAATACTTTTCAAATTTAGTTTTTCTAACCTTCTTACAGGTTCTTCTTTTGATCTTCTTTCTATATGTCCAAACCATCTTAAATGATGTTCTTTCATTTTATCCTCTATTGGTGCCACTCCTAATTTGTTTCTAATAACCTCATTATGTATACGGTCTTTTCTTGTATGACTACTCATTCATCTCAACATCTTCATTTTTGTCACAGACATCTTTTGTACATGTTGATGATTAACTGCCCAATACTCAGAACCATAAAACATGACAGGCCTAATTGCTGCTCTATAATATTTACCTTTTAATTTTAATGGTATCTTCTTATCACAAAGAATACCTGATGCTCCTCTCCATTTTAACCAACCAGCATTAATTCTATGTGTAACATCTCCATCAATTCTTCCATCACTTTGAAAAATTGACCCTAAGTATTTAAAACTTTCCTTTTGGAGAATGCAATGTGTGCCAATTTTAATTTCTATATCCTCTGAAGTAGTCAAATGATCAAACTTACATTCCATATATTCTGTCTTTGTTCTACTAAGTTGTAGGCCTTTGCTTTCTAATGTTTCTCTCCATAGTTCCAATTTTCTATTAACTTTTTCCTTGGACTCCTCCACTAATACAATGTCATCTGCAAATAACATACACTAAGGTACTTCATCTTGAATATGTTTTGTTAACTCATCCATCACCATTATAAATAAGTATGGACTTAAAGTTGATCCTTGATGTAACCCAATATTAACTTCAAAGAAGTATGTCGTTCCTTCATGAGTCCTCACACATGTTTTTGCACCATCATACATGTCTCTTATAAGGTTAATATATGTCAATGGGATACCTCTTTTTTCCAAAGTTCTCCAAAGAACCTCTCTCGGTACCCTATCATAAGCTTTTTCTAGATCAATAAATATCATGTGAAGGTCTTTTTTTTTTGCTCTAAAATGTTCCATAAGACGTCTCAAAAGGTGAATCGCTTCAATAGTAGATTTGCCTGGCATAAATCCAAATTGGTTCTCTGTTGTACTTGATACTTGTCTTTACCTACGTTCGATAATTCTTTCCCATAATTTCATAGTATGACTCATTAACTTGATACCTCAATAATTCGCACAATTTTGAATGTCTTCCTTGTTCTTATATATGGGTATAAGTGTACTTGCTCTCTATTCCTCAGGCATCTTTTGGTTTTTCCATATTTCATTAAATAGTCTTCTGAGCCAAGTGATTCCTATTTCTCCTAGTATCTTTTAAACTTCTATAGGAATATTATCTGGTCCTACCGATTTACCACTCTTCATATGTTTAAGAGCCTCTTTGACTTCATTCTTTTGAATATGTCGGTAGAAATTGTGGTTTATATACTTTTCTGACTTGGCTAAATCTCCTAAACTAATACTAACATCTTTATTTTCATTAAAAAGATTATAAAAATAGTTTTTCCATCTATTTCTTATATCATCATTTGCCACTAAAATTTTTTCATCCTCATCTTTTATGCATCTAATATAATTAAGATCTTTAGTTTTCTTATCTCTAGCCCTAGCTATCCTAAAAATATCTTTTTCACCCTCTTTTGAGTTGAGTTTTTTATATAAGTCCTCCCAAATCTTAGCTTTTGCTTCACTAACGGCATTTTTCGCTTCCTTCTTTGCTTTCTTATAAGCCTAGAAAGTTTCACTAGTTTTCTTAGCATAATGTAATTTGTAACATGCCCTCTTTGCCTTGATTTTATTTTGTACTAGTTCACTCCACCACCAAGCTTCTTTTTGTGTCGGTACACCTCCCTTAGATACCCCTAACACATCTTTCGCCACTTTCCTAATATGTATAGCCATATTGTTCCACATATCACAGGGTGTGCCAACATAATTTCAAACATCTCCTTGAAGGACTTTCTGTTTAAATATATCTTCTTTCTCCCTTTTGAGGTTCCACCATTTAGTCCGAATAGCTCGATGCACTCTTTTCTTCTTTGTCCATTTTTTTTATTTGTAAATCCATAACTAAAAGTCGATGTTGGGTGGTTAAGCTTTCTCCTGGAATTACCTTACAATCTTTATAACACGCTCTATCTTTTTTCTACAAATAAAGTAATCAATTTGTCTTTTTGATAAGCCACTCTTATAAGTAATTAAATGTTCATCTCGTTTTTTGAAGATAGTATTGACTATAAAGAGATCAAATGACATAGCAAAATTTAAAATCTCCCTACCTTCTTCGTTTATATCCCCAAAACCAAAGTTTCCATGAATCCCTTGATATCCTAATGCCTCTTTACCGACATGTCCATTTAAATCTCCTCCTAAACAAATCATCTCCCTTTGTGGAATCTTTTGAAACACCTTATCTAACTCTTCCCAAAAAACTGTCTTTATACTATCTTCTAGTCCTACTTGGGGTGCGTAAGCACAAACTATATTCAAAACCTCTACTCCTAACACTAATTTCAACGTCATGATTCAGTCACCATATCGTTGTATGTCTACTACATTCTTCTTTAAATCTTTATTTATGATAATACCAACTCCGTTTCAAGCCTTTTCTTTACCTCAGTACCATAATTTAAAACCTGTATCCTCTATGTCCTTTGCTTTTTCTCCAACCCATTTTGTCTCTTGTAAACATAGAATATGAATCTTTCTCCGAATCATAGTATCTACCACCTCCATTAGCTTATTCGATAATGTTCCGATATTGCAAGAACCAATACGAATCTTACTATCTTGGACTAGCTTCCTTACCCCCTACATCCGTCCATAATCAAAATGCAGAGACCCTCTCTGAAAATTTTTCACTACATTCAGGCGATAATGTAGCGGGACTAACTTCTTTACCCACACCCGTCCATGATGTGGGTATCCTCTCTGCAATTGTTTCACTATATTTGGGCAAAAATGTAGTGGCCGTTGCTTACTTCTTACTGCAATCGGGCTCTGCAGCACGTCGCTAGGCGGGGATGCCCCAAAGCAATGCTCATAATTTTTGTAATCCATGTTTCAAAATCTGACGACGTTTTACGCTGGCTGTCGGAAGCCTAACACAACCCTCCTCCTTTATTCGGGCTTGGGACCGGCAATGCAAGGTTGATCCCTTACATGGGCGGAGTTAACAACTCACAATCCATCTCGTGAAAAAATTTGGCGTATGGATATAAAACGCCAACGTTGTTGAGAAGGATTCAACATCAATCCCGACGATTTCTTTGTTGATCCTCCTTATCCCCTCATCAAGGTCTCTAGAGAAATCGATGACTACCGTCCGGATTTCTATCGTAGGGTACTGGTTCTCAAAGCACTAGAGATGCTAGGGGAGCACTGAGAGCAGAGAGAGACACAAGCATTGAGAGACGCTGCGTTTAGAGTTTGTTTTTTAAATTTATAGTTGAGTTTTGGATCGGGCAATGTATGGGTAATCCAATCCATTAAGTACCTTATGCGGGTACTTAATGTACCCAAAATTGGGTACACGTACCAGTATATGTCTATGTGTATTGATACACATTTTAAAATGTCGGTATGTATCTGTCATACTAATATGCATACCCATACCCGGTAGATAACGGATACGGGTACGTTGCCCATTTGGGCATACCCTGCAACATAGGTACAGCCTCAAGAGGCAAACTTCATTGAGGCATTGGATGTCCTTCGTATTCAGCCCACCCAAGCGCTTACGCATACAAAGAGTAGGGCAAGCAACTTAATGCAACTTCTGAGAGTCCTCTCCGTGTACCAAATGAAATTCATTGGATACTTTCAAGTCGTTGTATGCAATTTTTGGGCGGAAGCATGACTTGCATCAGATCACTGGCTGAGCTAGTTTTTTTTTTCAGCAATAAATAAGCTTGTCATTTTCCATTCGGCAAGCTTCCTACACACTTTGATGATTCAATCTTGGTCCCCAGTGAGTGCTCAGAGACATGGACATCCCAAGATAGCTCCTCAAGGAGGCCGTTTCAGCAATTCCAGCCTGCTGTTCCATTTCTTTGCACAAGGTCTGAGCCACGTTGCGCGTATAAAGATACTTGATTTGGATATTAATGATTTGGCCCGTCATTACTCCAAATTCCTCCAGTGTTTCCATAAGGCAGATGACTTGATCAAGTGATGCTTCAACAATAAGATCATCTATAAACATCAAATGCATGACAGAGTGACTGCATCCTTGCAAATGCTAAATGGGTACCATTGGCCTTTGTGTACTTTATGCTGTTTGAGATGGGTTAGTTTCTCCATATATAAAACAAATAAGTATCGGGATATCAAGTCATCACATGCATTTCATCAGTCTGTACGTACATCCATGGAATGGCGGCAGTACAGATAAGTTTCTCCCCTCTAGAGGTCTGCGATAAGGTGTCACAAAATAATGGACACTTAAAGTGCCAATTTCGATTCCATGTTAGGCTTTGGCCTCCACTTGTAACCAAAAGAAAAAATACTAATAAATATGAACGACAAATTTATGCACATATATACATATACACATACATATAGACATATGCACATATATACATATACACATACATATACATACATATATATACATACATAAATATACATACATATATATATATATATATATATATATATATATATATATATATATATATATATATATCCATCGAGTAATCCATGTTACTAATACGTGGGTGGTAGGTGGCGGTATTCATTTCTGCAGTTAGCGTTATATGTCTTCTTCAGAACAGAGGTAGATCAAGAAATTCATTTAGGGCGAGTAAAAGTTTCGTTCGGTGAAATGCAGTGAGGGTTCTAAAACAACTTTTTGAAAACGTTAAACCGCCTACACAGATTCCATTTCCCTGGATTTTATACTTTCCCCATGGGCATGTCCACAACTGGGGGCCGTGTAGTGGGTAAGTTGGGGTTCCATGTTTAGGGTGAGTAAAAGTTGACGTTATGTTTTGGGAGCTGAGTTTGAGATAAATAATTAAGAGTCGAACTGGGAGCACTAGCTCAACGACACACGGCGGTCTAGCGTCATTGTCCCTGGTGGGGAGTTCAACTCCTAAAAGGTTCATGTGTGGGTGTTAGGCTTCGGCCCTCTCTTGTAACAAAAGAAAAATGATGAAGTCACTCAGGCCCAACTATACCTAAGTTGGGGTTCCATGTTGGCAAAGATGGGGAGGGGATGGTATTGAATGTTGGTTAGACTCAGGGCAGAGAATTCTCAATTTTGGGCTAGACTAGGTTCTTATGTTTGATAATCTAAGGGTGAAAAAAAAACTTTAAATCTCCGAAAATCATGTATTTTGGTTTGCTTTAGTAGATGAAAATTACAGAGAATTTTATCACTACATGATTCTTGGGTTACCAAGGGCTGCACTTAAGGGTGAGCGCAGTAATGTTAAAACCGATCTAAAGTCTGATAAGGGTTGGGCTTTTGGTTAGTTCGGTTTGGTTTAAATTTTGAAAAATAAAAAAATCAGTTAATTTTGTTTGTTTTTCAAAGCTCAAAACTGAAAGAAAACTAAGCTAACCAAATAGATGACACACACACACACATACATATGCATTAGATATATGTAAAATTGGCTTTGATCGCTCAACGAAAACCCGTTTCTTTCCATTCCTAAACGTCGCTCTGCACTATATATATTTTGGTTGGTGTTTGCAAATCATGTGCCCAAACATAACATTATGCAGCTGAGCCTAAACCAAATAACTGAACCTAACCAAGCCAAATAGTTTATGTTTGGTTAGTTTGCCAATAGAATTTGGTTCAGTTTTGTTCTTATAATGCCAAGACAATTTGGTTTTCAATTGGTTGGGTTCCGTTTGGTTATTGAATCGAACCTACTGGATGCAACACCCTTGGCTATATTTAACTTTCTCAGCGATCTACTAGCAGTAGGACATTATAATAAGTGAAGTTGCACTTGACATATCACACTTTTCATGGGAGTCATCATGTGCGCGCCCCGCACACAAACGCACATATATGCACACACACACACACACACAGACAGAGAGACAGAGAGACAGAGAGAGAGAGTAATCTAAATCCTCTTTATTTATCACCCAAAACACCATAGACGAGAGGAATTACAGAACATACATATCGATTGCACCTAGAGTTGCTGGTTGATAGTGTACTCGCTATGTAGTAATGTATCATCTCACACAGGCAATGACCACCTCCATCTATTGAAACATAACAGATTGCAGTTTGCAGATTGCAGAGTGTATCTATGCGGCATAGACTTGGATCTTCATCCCTGCCTGGCAATGCCCAGCGAATGTACAGATGAAGGAGTTCATTCCCCTTGCCAGAGTGATGCGGTCATAACCGGTAATATAAGTCCTAGCATCCCTTGGCGCAACGCAGCTCTGGTAAGCGGCGGGGTTCACCACCACAGTGTTGTGGAACGACGGGTTGTACTTGAAAACTATCAACACCAACAGGAAATTAACACCATTAGATAGAGTAAAATCACGTTGGTAACCAGGAAATCCTGTAGCAGACACCACTTAGTGCGGGATAAGGCTTCGCTTTGTTAGAAGACGGTAGAAGCATATGCCAAATGACATTAGTCATGCTCTGAGAGTAGAATCATATGTCAGATGACCTAAGATTCGAACGTATCGGAGCCATCCAAATACATTGAGAAACCCATGCATTTCTCGATGCCTTAGATGTTGTTGTACCTTATCTGTAATTTTTTAAATATTAAAAAAACAAAAAATCTAGTAAAAATCAAGAACTATGTTAGGCTATTTTCTTAATTTGTGGCATGTGAAACTCGATTGAGAAAGTATTGAAACCTTTTGGAACTGCTTATTTCAATTACACAGAGGCTAAGGCAAGAAGTCTCTCTTACCAAAAACAAAATATTACCAAAAAAAACAAGATAAGATCAATCTGTGTTCATTTCAAGACCATTTTTGTAAGAATGGAACGCACGATACGGATGACATAGGCTCTTACAATACAATGTAATATATCATATCATAATTTCTCATGATACTATACGATATGTTCCGTATTATACAAGGACGATACACATAACATTGGTTCGTACACTTTTTTTCATGCTAAACCAACTAAAATGAGTTTTTTCTTTTCATGAAACAAAGAAAGAAGAGAAGAAACATGATGAGATAGAAAGGCTCTTACTAAGCACATCCCCTGCACGGAAACTTTTTCCAGCCGGCCAATTAGCAACGTTGAAGGTCCAACCCCTAATGTCTCCGACGATATAAGTTGCACCATTTGCACCTTGGCTGCATGCCAGGATGCAGAGAACAGCCACGGCCAGAAATGCACTGCCTCTTCCCAAAACCATCTCAACTCCCAAGAAGCAAATAACAATAAACGGTTTCAGAGATGTGAGGGGGTTCAGTTACTGTTAAGAGTGTAGGCTTGAGGGGAATGAGGAACAAGGTAGATATTTATAGGCCAACAAGTTGGGGCGATTGCCAATAATTAAATATATATTTAAAGCAAGAAAGTAACGGTGAGAAACAAAGAGTTGGGGAGTTTGATAAGCTTGAAAACGATACACACAGCCATGTGAGTCCATTGTGTATTGAATATAATAATGAAGAGAGGAATTAAAGGGCCACCAACCGACTATGACGGCCATTTTACTCTTTTAGTGCACCACTCTGAGCTTCCACTCTGCACTATGCAGTGCTGCTCCTTTTAGTTCACGTAAGGTTCAAGCCACTTGTGCGTGTGTGTGAGAGCGCGGGTGCATGCTTGTTCCGCAATTCTGACACTTATGATAAGTCGGAAATATTTTAGAAGGGAATGATTGATGACTCTATAAATCGAGAAACAGGTGTCTAAAATGAGTCGAAGATTGGATGGAAGAACAGTCGGAAGCAGATTCACGCATGAAGAGAGAAGGCCTCATTTTCCAATCAGAGGGTATTTTTGTAATTACTGAAAGCAACAGGGGGTATTTTGAGAAAAGTGGAAAAAAGGAGGATGTGTATTGTAAAAAGGGTGTGTGCCTATAAATTATGAAAACCTATTGTGTGCCCCTACAGACCCTAATTCAGTGTGGATTGGGTTTGACCGGGTTAGGTTCTATGCCCAACCCATTGCCTGCTCTACCTTGTCGGAAGGTTTCAAGTGCGAAGCATTGGGCGATTCTCGATTGTTTTAAATAGTTTCTTTCGTTTCCTTTTCTTGTACAACTACATCAAGTTTTGATGCTTTCAATCACGGTTAGACCACGTAGACAGTGTTCTCAATATGTCATCGGTTATATCTTCCTTTGCTAGTAGTTCACAAGAATTGATATGGTTGGATTACGTTTTAAATGACTTTGGGTAGTGGTCGAGCCACGTCTGAGCTCTTGTCTCCCAAGTATTAAATGGTAGGGATGTGAGAAGTTGATAAGGTGATCTAGGCGATCATGATCTAGCAACAAAACACACCTTTTAGCTAGCTCGTTAACTATCTCATCGAGATAACATAAGTGACATGCATTACGGGGCCAGCTAAGTGATCTCTCAGAGCAATTGATTAGTGCCTGGAGGTTGGCGGAGGGATCGACCTTCTCATCAGTGAACCCTACAATTGAACCTTTTGAAATGAGAAACAACCAGGTAAAACTCTGGTTGATGAAACATTCAGTGCTTATCTAGTTAGGTTTCAAATTGTCACTGTACGCAGTCAGGCGGTCAACATTCCAAACACTTTAATGAACCATGACCCAATCGCACCTAACCAAGAGCGAGAAAACAATAGCGTGTCAGGTCCACAGAGGTCAGAGAAGATTGAAAAGTAGCCATCTGGGCTCTTTTATTGCATGTGAACGGGTGGAATTCACATCTGTATGACTTTTTCTATCTCTGTCCTCTCGTAGTAGTTTGTGAATGGTCTCACACTTATGAGATATATGCGAGACGCGATGCACATAACCAGAAGAGCAGTATTTATCATTTACTGCTCTCACTAGCCATAGATATGAATGACAATGTCAAAATTTTGAAAGACTGTCATTACTATATAAATTTGTTGATTTCCATGCCTCAAAGGGCAAAAAACAAAACCTACGGGTGTCAAAGTGCGACCTTAGAATATTGGTGTCCCTCACAAAAAGTCGAGATTTCCAATCTGCAGCCGTAAATATGGCAGCATACCACATGATAGAATAATATGACGTCTCGTGCCATCACCTATACCTGGCAGATTCCGGGTAAATCGGACTGGAACCTGAACCGAACCTACCCACCTCTTATTTAGGATCCACTGGTTCTAGGTCCAGTTTCAGTACGGTTTTGGTTTGGTTCTGGTTCTATCTTAAAAACGGTTATCTAATAAAAGTGGGTCTTTGAAACCAAATTCAAAACATAATTATGAACCGCCTATTGCAGTTCAGTTCCGTGGTGGATGGAAACGGAACCAAACCGGAGGGCCTTTGTCTCAGTTCAGGTTGTGGTTCCCATAATTATGGTTTTGCTTAGTTTTCAAGGTGGTTCAACTCCATTCTGACCAGGCAGGTTGGGTCCAAACCGACCACCTCTTAACTATAATATCTGTATCATTTCACACATTTATGTGCTTTATTGCATTGCATTGCATTCCGACACACCATATTATATAATATTATCATGTTCATTGATCCAATAATACTTTGTTTTTTTTTCATGGAATTTAGATTTTTATGTTTAAGGCTTTTATCAAATAAAAAAAATTATTGTCCCATATTATATGATACAAATATATATGTCTGCACGTATCCTCTTCAGAATATTGGTTCAGAATCTAGTGAGCCACCGCTGAGTTGTCCCTGTATGCACTAGAGATCTGCGTACCTAACCTGAGATTGTCAATCTTAAAAAGAGAGTTGAATATCAGTACTTACAGATGCTTATACATGTTCATTTTCTAAGATTTGGTTTATCATAATTGGATACACAACTTCAGTTATTATGTATAGACTATCATCGGGACAATCAAACCAACAGCTAGATGAGTTCCCTTCAAGAAGCAGAAATTGCCAGCTGGTGCATTATTCTTCAATATGCAGCTTGTGGTTTAAAGAAACTACCAGAAACCCTCAGAGACCCTTAAGCCTAACCATATTAGGGACCCAACCTGTTTGGGACCAACTGGGTAATCAAAATATAGAAATATATGCCTGGCCTGCTAACCATTGTTCAGGTAAGTCCAGCTAACATCTTTGTATCCCATCAGGCCTTGTGAGTGATAGTTCCTGTATGACTTCTATAACTTCAAACTTTCGTAGGGTTTTTACCTTCACAAATAAACTCAACATATTATAAGAATTCAAGCACACATTCTTTGTGTGCGGCAGGACATGTATAGGGCAGCTCTGTTATCATTGTCTTTAACATAGTGCCACCAAAAGAAATATATGTCTAATAATTAAAAGTTGAAAGGAAAAAACTAAACACCTAATAAAAAAACTCCAATCAGTTACTGTATTACAAAACATACTTTAGTAATGTTCTTTACAGAGCCTAAAATTATAAAAATTCTTTGGTGGTTCAATCCAAAAGTAAAGAACAAAACAGGCTTGGAGACGGACTAGACGCCGTTCTACATATTTAAAAATATGTCTGACATGATACTATCAATCCTTAAACACAAACAAGAAACTTAGGGAGAACCAATTTGTAATGTATCTATGGGTACTTGAGAGATAATATTGTATATGTGAAATTTTATTCCGAAGTCTATGTAGAGACTTGAAATAATTTTCACAAACTATGTCGTGTGTGAGCATGCCAGTTAGTTTACTTAAACTAACAAAGATTATTTCTGACTTCAATAGTGATTGTGGGTAAGTGAGATCTTTTCGACTTAGGCCTTCTTGAATCGAAGCTCAAGGGTCAACCTAGACGCTTTGGGGATTGTTTTAGGTTTGTTGTATTTTCAAAATCCACTTTCAATTCTCATGAACTTAGCCAAACTCGTGAACTTAGCTTTTGAAAGATTTTTTTTTAAAGTCCTGAAAATTAGAAACTGATTCTATTTTCAGAGACTTGTTTCCGAATTTTTCTCAATAGCTTCTAAATCTCAAAAAATCATTAAAATTTTACAGTAGATAGAAACTCATATGAAGATTTAGGAAATATTTTTGTTCTAATTTTTTGTGTTTAAATTAGAAATTGACCCTTGCTCAAACGTTTGGGATAGTTTCGTGACAGAAATACAGAGGTTTAGTAAAATAATAGTATCTCAATGCAAAGACCTCCGATTTCTATGAACTTAGTCTTGTTGGAAAGATATGAATATCAACTTTATAATGAGACTGTTTAAATGAATTTAGTTTATCACAGACAAAGTTATAAGATAATAACCCAACCTCTATTTTAGGAAAAATGAGTTTCACAAATTCTATTATGATTTTGAACAATCTATTCTGATTTTATTTATATCTTTGCACTACCCTAAAATTCTTGAAAAATTTATTTGAAGTGGGCTTCTGTGTATAAATTATGTGGGCAAAGTTTCAGAGCATTCGGAGCAGAGAGAAAGGAATTAAAAATCAAACATCAGACAGATAAAGGATGCAGAAAACATATTTTCGGGTTTATAATATAAATGAATGCATTTCGTCCCAAATTAGAAGACAATCCACAGCAATTTCAATGTAAATAATTGAAGAAAATGAAGGAAAGTATAATTATAGCTTAAGCATAGAGGGGATTAGGAGATATAAGAGCTTATAACGTACACAGATGTAGGAGAAACTGAAAATCAAACATATAATAGGCATCTAATGAACAAAAGAAATTGGGCAACATAACATCTACCTATTATATCTATGAATGGAGTCAGTTGCTTCTTAATTACAACCCTTTCTTAATTGAATGAAATTAAGGAATAAACAAAATTCAAAGAGAGGGAGAATCAACCTTGATTGAAGATGTTTCTTGGCGAATTGGTGAACACGACTTGGAGTGGGCAGCACCTCCAAGCCTCTTCTTCTCCTTCCTCTCTCTAGCTTTCTCTCCTCACTTGGCTGCAGGCTTCTCTCTCTCTTCACTCCCTTTAATGCCTTGAACCCAACCCCAAGGTCTCCTTTTATAGAGTTCAAGGGAGGGGGGGTCTAGAGCATTCCACGATTTGGACCTTTGGAGTCATCTCAATCCAAATCGATCCAAATGGCTGGCCCATTCATGCACATGGGGTGCATGTGGGTTGGGAGGGTGGTCCCCTCTTAGCCCATGTGGGCTTGGTGCAACCCACATGAACCACCTTTTTTATTGGGCTTAGCTAGGTGAGCTCGACTCACCCTAGCCAGTCCCTTGCTCGACCATGGTGGCTTGCCTCGAGTCTTGACTTGGGTGCAGTCTAGGTGCAGCTCATGGTGGTCTTGCCAAGTTCAACCCACTTTTTGTTGAAGCTTGTGGTTATCCCTTAGCTACTTTAATGCATGAAGTCCGCAACTTGACTTCCTAGCCATGGCCTTGACTTCTTGGCTGAGTGCGGCCCATGCCATGAGTGAATTTGATGTAGCCACTTGAGTTTGAACTTTGTTTGAGCTTTGGTTTCAATTTCCACTTTGAATTGAATTGAGTTGCATCTTGGTTTGGTATGAGGCCTTGAGATTGGGGTTGGACAGTTGATCGTGCCTTGACCCATTCCTTGCTCCGCGCTTTGCTAGATTTGGCCCTGAATCATCGGTATTATTTTCACAAATTCATCCTTATCTCCTTTTGATCCATGCTTTACTCCATTAGTATCTCTTTAATTTTCAAAACTCGATTTTGTAATTTCAAGTTTAAAAATTGTTTAATTTCAAAATGTTGTGTTTTTGGTATTTTATGAAATTCGTAGGCTGTGTTCAAATCATAAAATTAAAACAAGACTAGGTTTGTTTTAAAAATTTAAAGCATGATTAGATTTGTTTTTGAAAAACTTTTTAGGGTATTTACAGATGCTCCTCTTTGGCATTAATTCAAATTTATTTGGATAATGGCAAAGAAGAAAATACCCTTTTGGTTTTTCTTTCCAAATTTGTCTTGAGGGTATGAAATTTTTCCCTCTTTCCATAACATCATCTTCTTGGATTTGTGAAGGAGGGGACCTTAGCCAAAGGGGACTTGATTTAGAAAACATTTAGTCCTAGAATGATCATACATGACTGACCCTTTCATGGATGTGTGCATGCATGGTATGTGATGTAAGTGAGGTGTGTGCTTAGAGATCCCTATATGAGTTTCGTGAGCTTGAGAAAAAACCTATGAAGGCTGGTTGCCCCAAAGAAGATGATTCTCATATTATTTCCTTTGATGTTTCGGATTTTCGAATTTTTTTTTAAAAGGGAACTCTTTTTAGTTTCTATCAAGAAGGACTTCCAATTTCTTATATTTTCCCTTACTCGGGGTTTTAATACCCACTACTTAGCATAAGTTTTACAAAAAATTTTGAATAGCATTTCAAAATTCAATTTCTCATACAACAAAGTCTAATTCTCAAACAAAATGAAACCCAAATAAGCTTATTCCTACTCTGGGATTTTAATGACAAACATTTCTCCATTGGGATAAGTTGTGGGAATTTGGGAAAGAGTTTCTCACAGTCCATTCTGAAGTGTCTCATGGAATAAGGCCAAGAAGTTTTTGATAGAAAATTGCTCTTTTGAGCTTTGTCTTTTCTTTTTCTTTTCTTCCAAAGGAAACCTCTATATTGGAGGTTTTGTTTTTCTTCATTTTCTTTTGATTTTACCAATTTTTCTTTTTAGAGAGAAATGAAGTGAGGGAATATAACTTATCCCTTTAGATACTCAATTTAACCAAGTATATCCCATTTCCTAATAGCACCTATCATTTGAAAATATTTTGCTATTTTGAACTAGGCTTCATTTTGTAAGCCAAACATTTTTGAAATATTACCAAATGATTTTGAAAACTCCACTTTTTATAAAGCATCAATTCCCTAATTCAGGGTCACATAATCCATTTTGATAATTCTTTCAAGAAATTCAAATGAGACCCATTTTAAAACCTTTTCAAATGAATTTAAAGTAGACCCTATATATAATATTTTTTCAAGTATTGGGCATTTATAGGGCTACTAAATTTTGTCCCTTAACATCAATCAACCAATATGCATTATTTGTAGTTGCCTCTCTTACAACATAGGGACATCCCACTTGGGCCGCCACTTACCTAGTGGATGTGGGTCACGATGGTGGATAGTTTTCAAAATAAGATCTCTTACTTTGAAGTTGCGAGCCTTCATATGATTTTCATAATGTCGAGCTATCCTTTGATGGTATGCATGTGCATGATCTATGACAAGGAGTTTTTTCTCATCAAGTAGGTCAAGCTCAGCCATCTTAGCTTGTTGTAGGGTCTCTATGGGCAAATCGAGTGCAAGAGATGTATGAAATGAATGCAATTTCGTATGAATGGGAAGTATGACATTTGTACCATAGACCAACTCAAATGGTGTGGCATTTGTGGGTGTGCAGATGGAAGTCCTATAAGTCCATAAGCCTTAATCTAACTTTTCATGCCATGTCCTACCATTTTCTAAAATTTTCTCAATAATGCTTATTAGGGTTTTGTTTGTGGCTTCGGCTTGGCCGTTGCCTTGAGGGTAGTAGGGTGATGAAAAGTGTTAAGTAATGCCATAGGTCTTACATAATTTTTCTACTTTCTCATTTTTGAATGGGGTGGCATTATCCAACACTAGGTCTCTTGGAACTCCAAATCGAGCCAAGATATTTTTCTTAATGAATGCTACTACATGTTGTCCTTGGACATTAGTCAAGGAGGTAGCTTCAATCCATTTAGAAAAATATTCAGTGACTCCTAAAATAAACCTATGTCCATTTGATACGATAGGTGAGATAGGTCTTATGATATCAAATGCCCACATGGTGAAGAGCCATGGACTCACGATAGAATGCAATGCGGATGATGGAATGCAAATGACATTTTCATGCACTTGACATTGATGACACTTTCTAACATTATGACAATCTTGCTTCAATGTGGACAAAAAATAACCTGATCTAAGTATTTTCATGGCCATCATATTTGCATTGACATGACCTCCACATTCTCCATCGTGGAACTCATGCATAATGGTCCTAGCCTCATCATAATTGACACATCTCAACAAGATGCCGGTGAAACTTTTCTTATAAAGCACCCCTCCCAAAATCGCATATCGGGTTGAAATTTTTTGAATAAAAACCTTATCTTTAAATGAAGCAAATTGGAGAAATCCTCTATTTTCTAAAAAGTTTTTAATGTCTTGAAACCAAGGTTTTTTATTTGAATTTTGATCATTTTGGTAAATCTCTAAATCATGGGTGGATGGACTGGGTAAATGTAGGATCTCTATGAATCAAGTTCCCATTGTAGGGTTAATTCTTAGAGATGGCCCTAAAGAGGAGAGGGCATCTGCTATGGTGTTATTAAGGTTATGTATGAAAGAAGACTAAATGAATATTGTCAATTGTCATCTAAAGAAATAGGAGCAGACAAGCCATTGCGTGAAAACCATTTGAAGTTTATGTCTCTCAATCTCCAACTTTGTAAAAGTTCAAACCAAAAAAAAAGCAACAATATCTTGTTGCCTGCATGAAAGTTAGGTTAACCAATTTTGCAATACATGTGAAGGCCTAAACTATTTGGTTCTATCTTCATTCCTCGTCTAACTCTGTTTGACCTACATGAAAAGGTAAATAAAATAATCATGAAAAGGTAAATAAAATAGTCATGAAAAGGTCAATAAAATAAATAATTAGCATAATAAAACATAATTACTTAATGAATCTGTGTTGCTACTCAAAACTACCACACTGCTCCCGATCCAACAACTTATAAACTTGAATTGTCATAAAAAAATAATTCAATGATATGAAACATATAATAGTAAAAGGTAAAAGCAATCTTACATGTTTTTCAAATTTTCAACATCAACTAATTCTTCCTTAGTATTTAAATTAACACTATCTTTCAGCCAATCCTATGCACAAATCAAGTATTGAGCTACCTTAGTTGTCAAAAAACTCCTAAATGCATGAAGGACCCTACTCAATACTAAATGTAGACTCAAAAGCTATTGTAGATATCAAAACTGTCACGATATCCCTCGTGGATGTCAAGCATGAAAAATCTCTATGAATTAATTCTCCACCGTCTTAAACTATCGAAATCATCATGATCTTCTAGTGTTTTTTTCACCTAAATAAATATCCAATTCAAATTTTTTTCCTATTGCATATTACATTTCTATTTTGATTTTAAGGTATTCTTCCTTAAAAAACTCTTGCCTTTCATTTTATTTCCACATTACCTGACTCACTTACCAAAATGTTGTTTTTAGAGTTTCCACTTGATTGAGAGGCAATAAGATTTTGAGGTTGAAGATTCTTCTATATTCATGGTATAAGTCAAAGACAACACCTCTCACTCCCTAAAATAAAATTTTTTCATTGTTTTTGTCCTAAGTTTTACAAAAGAAAACTCCATCACCTCAAATTTTTCTTGGATCAATTACAATAAAAAAAGGCTTGTTCATCATCGCATGACCAACTCAATATTTATCAAATTTTGCTTTCATCCTTATCAAGAAATATCATGCCCTTTCAGTCCGAAGCATTAAAATTGCATAACTCACAAAATCAAATTTATAAGTCAAAATATGTTGAGCAGAAATTTCGTCATGAAATTAAATCATCTATGTGGTCTAAATGATCAAATGTAGCTTGTAACCATGGGTTGCAGGTAGATGATTCAATCATGTGTATGCATCATCCAAGTTGTTTTGACACAACGTAACAGTGTAGATGTTTTCATGTGGGTGACCTTTTACGAGTTGGCCATTAAATTGTGGCTTTGCAATAAAAATATGTTCCTTGAATCAGAAATCCTGAAGCATTTACATTTACCGATTATCATTCTTCAAAAACCCAATATAGAGGTTGCAATAATGAGAAATATTAACTAATAATGATTGATGCATATAAGACATATGATATATAACTCATTCGCATGACTAACTTATCATAGTTTGATTGCTACAGTCCACAAATTTAAAAAATCAAGTAAGCAGATTAATCAAATTACAATAATAACAAATCACTACACTCCATACCAAATAACTTGTGAAACCTCAAAAAGTATCCAAGTAGAAAAACACTAAATAGAATAGATGTCACACGTAGATCAAAGTAAAATTAATAAAGTGTAAGAGGTAGCTCACGTTAATAAGACTTTTTTCAACATTCAATACTTCACCTCTATGTAGAAAGCAACTAAGACAAATTTATTGACTCCATTCACTTATAGAAAGAAGAGAATCGAAAACCGAATTATGCAATGGAGAGATGGGGAAGGAGGGCAAGAGATAGAGAGAGGGCGATAGAGTTGAGCGGAGAGCAAGTGATAAGGCGAGAGACAAAGAGGGGGCGAGGAGAGAAGGGGAACCAGGGAATCAGGGGAGGTGGTCGACGGGTCATAAGTCGTAATACTAAATGGATTAATTTTTTTATCAGTCTGAAACTGAAACCCAAACCGAACCAAAATCCAAAATATTATAAAAACTTAAACAGAATCCGAACCCAAACTTGAACTCTACAAATCCAAACCGAATCGGTCGGTTCGATTAGGGTCAGTCTGGTTTTTTGGTTAAATATGAATTCTGCTCACCCCTAGTAATCTGTGTTGCACAAAAACATTTGGCGTCGATGGTTTCTTGTTTCAACACGACAATAGAACAGAAAAGGCGACCAAAATGTTGATGAAATGTTTTCACAATGTTTGGGATGAGTTATCTAAATAAGACAAAACAGCTCTAAGAATAAATGTGCAATGATATATCTAATGGCTCTAATAATAGATAAAATGAGATTAATATGTAATGACTAAACAAAATGCAGAAGGCTTGTGTGATCGGAGTGTATGCCGACATAATGCAATTAATAACCAGGTTATTATGATGAAAACCAATTATGAATGTAAGCAATAGATGCAAAATTAAGGAAACTAGATAGGGAACTTAATGCAAACTAATACTTATGCTAAAACAATTAATATGAACCAACTATGGTGCATGCAAACTAAATGCAATGTGTGTGCTGAACAACTAAAGATATTATAGAGAAGTAGGACACAAGGGATCACATGATAAAATGGATGAGCAATATGTATATGCAGAATAGTTAATAGCTAGTATGGAATGCTGAACTAAAAATTTGAATAAGATGCGAATATGTATGATTTCAAAATTTACATAAAACTGGGTCACAATGTGGATCACTTATGCAAGACGATATGTACTGATATGCAGCAGAATCAAAGCAACAGGAAAAATAGACGATACAGCTAATCCACTAACTAGAGTAAAACTGTTTAGGGTGAATAACTAATGGGGCAATGTCGCAGTGAATTAAACCAAGGAATAAATGATTACATGAAGTACGGATATGCGATGGATGCGAAACAGGAGTTCAAGACTAGATAATATATATGAACTGAAATAATTGATATACCTAATTAAATGTGACTAATATGGAAAGCAAATGTAAACTAAAATGCACGATAAATTGGAAATAACTTCTTATGCATGTGATGAATAGATTAATGCAACGTAAATATGAGAGAACTAATGCAAAATTAATAAAGTACCTACTTGAAGATCCACACTGTTTGAAGGATTGATGGTAAAGCTTGAAGACCCGTGGGCTTCCTCAAGAACTAATTTTGGACTATCCCTCTTGGTTTGATAAACCGCATTAGCAAAAATGCAGCAAATGCTGGACAATCCCTCTTGGTTTGATAAAACACATTCGCAAAATACACAACAAATGGCAGTAGAGAGAAAGAGAAAGAAGAGAGGCTTTTCTGGTTATCAACTAAAAGAATTCCAACCCCCTTAAAGGATGGATCGATTATAAGGGGCTAAGATCCTATTTATAATTTTTATAGCCAATGTTGGTAGATACAAATGGAATCAAAGATTACAAAAATATAGAGAAATTAGGCTTGATGAAATCTAAATGATATTGGGCAGCTTTATCTCTGAGTTTTTCAGACACAAATGGGTCTTCATTTGGTAAGCCAAGGGTGGGACGTGCCAACCAGTTTAAGTGTCAATTTCATGTGCCATACATTCCATTTGAGCCTTGAATCCTAACTAGCCAAGATGGGTCGAACCAAGCCTTGAATCTTGAGTCAGCGGGTCGAGTCAAATGGGTATCAAGATGACACGAGTCGGGGTCAATGTTGGGTCTTCTAGGTGAGTTGACTATGGTAAAGACCTTAAGTGAGATCAAGTCTTGGGTGATAGGGGCTGAACTTAGCATGGATTAACCTTTGTTCAGTGGGATCGAATAGTTAGGCCATTGGGTAAAGGTCAAATGAAATCAAATGTTAAGCTATTGGGTCAAGGTCAAATCGAGTCAGGCTAGGTGATTCCAATTCAAATGTGAGTAATTTATTTTAATTACATAAGTATATAATGTAAAGAGGATAAGAATTTACTTATGTAAATAAATAAAAGAAAATGTTGGTTCCCGATGATATTCTAGAGATTGTTAAACACATAAATAAGGAGATTTTCCATAATATTTCCTACATTTTCAATAATTCGCATGTATTTTGATTCCCCAAAATATCTATATACGTTTTAAAACCTAACCCACACCTAATGTATTATACATATGTATACACATACACACACACACACACACACATATATATATATATATATATATATTACAAAATTCATTAAATGGTACATATATAGGGGTCAACCTATATATTATGTATCCAACACATATCATTCTCTTAAAAAAACATATGGATGCATATAATATGTGAAGTAAAACTAGTTTCATGCTCAACTCAACAATTTTTTAGGACAAGTGAGTGTAATTGGGGTAAATAAACCAAGGCTTAATAAATTAAGTTTTAGAGTAAGCAAATGAAGGTTTAGTTTCATGAGATAACCTGAGTTAGGCTCAAAACTCATATGTACCTCAAAAGGGGGTCAAACCCAAGCCTTGGATGACCTCGTTTGGGATAATGTTGGACGGCTCTTGATGGGACCCATGCTGACATCATGTGGCAGTTACCAAATCTCTAAGTTGGGTCTGATATCTTCTTTTTGAAGTATTTATATCCATGCCACTGATGAAGTGGACCCAAATATGTTCTATAAGTATCTGGGCCTTATTTATCTTTCTTTCAAAATAAACTGATCTTGAGTTGGATCCATGGCTGTATTGAA